>JAYDZK010000056.1:4810668-4860338 GCA_034509185.1 Euphonia xanthogaster | reverse complement strand
ATTACCGCCAACCTCGTAGTGCACACATTAACATGCCACCCATTAATGGCAGTGGACACTAACTCGGCCAAATGCAAGGAAATTAATAATTTCACTCATTAAATAAGTGACTCAAGGGGTGGTAAAAATAGGGACAAGAAATGACTCCCCTTAAACACAGCTCACAGTCATCATGCCTGGGTCTTTTTTGCTAAGAATAAAAGGTATACTCAGTTCAGTTTACTTCAACATACACTCGTTTGGGATGTTGGAAATACATGGTATTAACTCATAAAAACAAACACACTTCTCATACTTCTCACAAGGATTTTAGGGAGGTAGACTGCCCTGGAAATTTTTAGGATGATGTTTTGCTTTAGAAATTCACCTTGTATTTGTTAATTAAACTTTTTTGCTTTTGAAACAATAAAGTCTTCATGACTCTTTGGTAGAATCCAGTATTAGTCTTTTATCATTTGAAAGTCGGGTTGAAGTATCTAGAAAAAAAAATGGATACAAGACTGTTTTCCTAATTAAACACTAAGACTGCAGTATAGAGTCTCACACCACACTGTAAATATGAAATTAGGGATCCTAGATGAAATGTCAGAAGCTTTTTCTTATGAGTTTATATCAGCAACTTGATTATCATATTGATTCTGCATACCAATGAGATAACATCCCACAGTGTTTATTCTTCACCCAATTGCTTTCTTGAACATAATAAAATTAAATCCAATATGATATTAAATGTAAACATACAGTGATATTATATGTAAATATCCATTTAAATATCTCTCTGCTTATTGATATTCAAATTCTCTCTGCAAGTGTAACACTGCTAACTACAATAATATATTTTTCAACCTTCATCCAGAGACTGGAACTAAAAAGAGGATAATCTATTTCTATTCCTTTCCATAATAACATTGCATTATTTATGTAGAAGGAAATGAAAATAGTAAGTCTATTCTGCCTGAACTACACTTCTTAGCTGATCCCTCCTGATTGGTCTTGGAAAGCAGAATGGAAAAAAGAATGTGATGCACATGCTAAGCTGGTGCTGGCCAGACTGAGCAGACAATTTTTACCCTGCCCTCCACAAATCAAGAGCTATATTTAGACTGTAAACTCCTGACCCAGACAACCTCTTTGTTCTGTATTTGTACTGAGACCAATACTATGGGGTCCTGTCCTTGTCACTGGACACTTGTGTAACACAGTAAAACAACTAAAACCAACTTATTTTCTGTTTTGTAGAACTGGAGCCCTTGGTGTTGTGGGTTTCTTTTGTGCAGTGACATTGTGTGTTCTTGGGATGTTTGGCAGTGACTCAGAATATCATCCTGTGCTGTTACAACACCATCATTACTGCTGCTACTTGTACTCACAGGTGGGAGCCTGAATTCCATTTTTTTTTTTTTTGTGAACCGGTACATTTGTCCTGTTATTTCTCTGTGATGTTAAGTATTTGCAGTTACCAGTCTATGTCAGCTCCCTGCAAAACCTTGTCTTTCTTCTTTCTATGCTGATTTGGTTCAAATATCTACCCAGATCTTCCATTACTAAAATAAAGGTAAATAACTTGATAGGCTGACTGAATAGGTTACAGTTGGAAGGGACCTTAAAAGTCATCTGTTTCCAAGCCCCTACCATGGACAAGGACACCTTCCACTAGATCAGGTTGCTCCAACCTGGCCTTGAACACTTCCAGCCACAACTTAATGTTTTTAATAAAATATATATTGGCCAATTGCAACTACAGAAATATTAATTTTTTTCAGGGTAGTAAATAAAGGACAGATTTGACACTGTATTACTCCAGTACAAAGTCAACAGGTGTCAGACAATTTTTATTTTGAAGCTTTCTTATTCAACAACGCAAAGAGAATAAGGAACATTAAAATCTCTGAAAAGCTTTCACCTAATTAATAATAACAGGAATGTATGTGTTTAGCCAAAATACTCAAAAGATCACTGGAAAATTGTTCCAAATAAAGCAACTTACATCCCATTTAAAATGATTGAATATTCCTTACTTGAATTTCTTTCTGTGTTTTTTTACTTCTTGCATGGACAAGGGGAAATCTGAATCAATTCACCAAAACTTCACAGTTCAAAACTAAGAAGCAACGGAGCAGTTGAGCAAATTTTTATTCCATTCAGAATTGAACTCGAAGAAAATCTTGGTGATTTAACAAGAACTAATCACAGAGCTGGAAAAACAAAAGGTTTCTTTTTTGTGTTGTACTACAGCTTCATGTGATTACACATCTGAAATAAAAATTATGGCTATGGACTCATGCTTGGTACTTTGCCTCTTAATGCATGATATTACACTTGACTTCTGCTTTTGCAGTTGTCAGTAGATAAGAACATAATTGCTTTCTTTGTCTAATCTTGCCTTTGTGCTCCAAGCTCTCCATTTTACATGAGACTATTTTCCATGTTGTAGTGGTTGATGTGTTGTTACTTTACAGTCCTCACAGTTTACTATCACTTTCTACTTTATAACTACCAAAAAAAAATTTCTCCAAATACTTGATTTGAGTGGTTATCTTAATTAAATTCTGTGAAATTGATATGTAATCTGGATATTGTTGTTAGCCCTAACACAGAGATTTTTCAGCCTGAGAGCAGCTCTTTTCTAAGAAAAATTTCCCTGTTAGAGACACTTCCTGTGTTACAAACTGCTCCTTAAAAGTACTTGATGTTTTGTTTTAAGAGATACCAGCCTATTTTTAAGTTCATGGAAAATTATAATGAGAACTTATCAACAGGTAATTTCCCAGCTCACATATTATATAATACAGAAACTGCTATAGAGAATCATTATTTGATGTTTCAGATTATGTAGTAAATGTTTGGCTGTTTTTTGATGTTTATCAGAAGAATTTGAGTGGCAGAGGCCAATGTGTTTGCCCAACATATAATTAACAAAATGGGTGCTGTTTGTTAAACACCAGATCCCTGAAACTTAAAAAAAAAAACAACAAAAAATCAAACCCAAAACAACAAAAAAACCCAAAACCACAAAAACAAACAAACAAAAACAAAACAAAAAAACCTAGCCACAAACACCCCATCCCCCCAAAACTTCCATATAGTAGACTTTACTTTTTGTTTACTAATTTTCTATATAATTATGGGTCAGTCAAGATTACCCAGATAAAAAAACTATAATCTCTTAGTGTGATGAGAGGGCAGCAAGAAAAAAACATCTCAGTATTGTATTGTGAACCATACAAGCTTAAAAATTAAAAAATGTCATCTTCTATGTGCTGAATTTATGCTCTCATATACCTATCAAAGGGAATTTCAAGCAAAGAATTGATCCTAAATACTTTGTCTATAAAGAAGAAGTGCAAAGGGATTTAGTTCATGGAAAGGTTTGGCTTCACATTTTGATTTCAGCAAACCAAATAACCTCAGCTTATCCCTCCACTTTCTCTGAAGAAGTCCTGACTTCCCATGAAATTGTGAGCATTATTGAAGGATTGAAACTTGATAAGGTGTGGGGCTGGGGGCATGGAGTGTTTGTCTGAGGAATATTGTGTGCTTAGAGATTCAGCTCAGGGTGTGTGTGAGATGAGGATTGCTCTAGAAAACAGCCAGAAGTTTTGTCTTCAAATCTCAACTCTTTGGACTTCTGAAAGGCTGTGAACTTTTATTTTCTCCAATTCTGCCTTCAAAGCAGAATATTTCCTGTGTTTTGAAAAGATTTGAATATGCTGCTAGAACTGGCTAGACATTGATTGTGAAAGCTGTAACAAAAATGAAACCTGATTTGAATTGCACCCCTTCAGTTTAAGGAGTAGTGATTAAAAATGTATTGAATTGCTTTGAAATCCAAGAGGCACAGTTTAAAAAAAAACAAAACTTGTGACCATACTAAGACCATTGGGATCCTTAGGCGTGTAGAGCTGAAAAAAAAAATGAGAGATACATTGTGGAAGAAAAACCATCATGCTGTTTTTCAAGTTGGGAATCCAGATCACAGTAATTCCAGCACAATGCAGAAATGTTAGGAATGGTTATTGATTGCTGATCATTCCTTCTGTCCCCATGTCTCTCTGGTGACTTCTCTACTGGTAACTCAAGACAGCCTGAACACAGATAGCACTGCATGGCTCATTTCCATACAGATGGACTCTCTTACCTTCCAAAAACATTGTGGCTGTGATGCCTTGTGAAGGCTGCCCTAGAACAGAGACTAGACAGAGTTAAAGAATAAAGTAGGGGTTTATTAAAAGGCCTCAATGGATCCACCTGGGCAGCACAGGAGCCCAGACAGGGCTGCACCCAAGATGAACCAAAATGATTCCAAAATGCACGAGCGCTCCCGGGGTCTCTCCCTGGGATCAGTTCTGCTCCATTTGCATATTGCTGTTAATTGTCCCATTCCAGCTTTAGCCCATGAAGTCCCACCCTGCTTGTTTTTCTCTCTTCAGCCCACATTGCTTGTGCTCTTGGGCCGGAGATTTGGATCATTTGTCCTTGGTCCCCAGCTAGAGAAAGAATTGTTTTGTGTCCCTGCTCTGTGAAGAGAGCTCACCATCCCATAATATGAAGTTCAGAACTGCACACTAAAGCAGCACAGAATCAGAAAAAACATAAAAGCTAAAACCTGAGGCATCAGCTGCACCTCAGACTACCCCAGCACAACTGGGTCCCAGATTTGTGTGGGAGAAGTGATGTTGACAGCACAAAAAAGTTTCGAAGCCATCCTGTATCTGAACTCAGGTGCCCTTGTGTTTCACTGGTCCCTGGAAGGAATTGGACTCTTGCAAGGAAAAATCCTCTCCTACTCTTACTCTGACTGTCCAGGTTTAGCTCTCCATCATTCAGTGCCTCCTTCATGGGTACAGCTTTTCTTGGAAAACAGGTGAGTCACTGGAGAAAAGATACTTGTGGCACCTCAGAAAACTTGGCTCTAGAGACACAGGAAGCATGATGTCCAAGCGATGCCTTTGCTTGGAACTGGACTGAAAAACCTGACCAGAGAGATTAAGCCAAAGGCCCAGATTTGAAAGCTAATGCAGCTTAGTGGCACAGGGCACAAGTGGGGTATAAAACACCCCCAGACAGCTCTTACACTGTGGCTTCACCAAGGAAAGCCCAGGTAGTTTAAAGAGGTCAACCAGATTCAATCTATGGGAAACCTGAGGTTGGGACTGAGCTGTGTGGTACTAACCCAAGTGGTCATTTAAATGAAACCCTTTGCTTAGATTAAAAAAAAACCAAACAACCACATAGAAAGTAATTTTCCCTGCATTTTGTTGTCCTCTTTGTTAATTTTTCACCTTTTGAAGCTGTACGAAAGCATCTTGGCATTTTCAATATGATTAACACAGCCACAGAATGGATTTGAAGTCAGAAGGTAGCTTGTCCTAAGATTGCTTTTAAAGAATAACTTTTATTGTTTTAAGGTGTCAGCAGTCCTGTGCATCATGCACTAAGCTCTCCCCTGTCTTCCTTTGTTTAAAAGGATTTCAGAACAGATCTTTTAACTCCAGGTGCACGAGCCAGAGTTCACATGTACAGCAAAGCAATAACTTGTTGCAGGCTGGAAGGAGGCAAAATTTCCAGGTAGATAGTGTCAAAGAGGTTTTACTGGATCTTTACTGTTTCAGTGGCTTTAATAGGTGAGTGTAGAGCAGATATACTTGGTTTAGGAGTTTAATCTGGTTTAGGAGCCCTTGGATTTGAACCCTGTTTCTACTCTGTAGCCTAGACTAAAGTCACCTTGACTTTATTTACGTTTTCACCCCACACCCCAAAACATCAGCTGAGTGATGTTTTTCATCCTGATATTTTGAGAAAGATGATAAAATGTTTGCTATTACATGCATTTCAGAGTGAAATGCCTGACCAGTTCTGTAGAATGATTTTGGATTATGCAATTTTTATGCCTTCCTTGAGTTTTATGGCAGGTCCCAGATGAAAACCCTGGAAGTAATGCTTTCTGTTGTTACATCTTTATTATAAGTAGCATTGATAACTCCACTTTAAGACTGAGAAAACACAAATAAAAACTGAGAGAGGAAAAAGATGTGTGGTTTTGCACTACAGACCATATAACACCAATAAATTAATGATTTTATGTGTGATCTGTAGAACCCTTTTCACTTACCAGTAATAAAAGTTATAGATTTGTTTTCATATTTCTAAAAATTTATTTGAAAACATTTTATACAGAATTTCTTGGACATTAAGAGGTATGAAATTCCACATCATCTGAAAAAACCCTAGAAAAACTATTTTGTTGACATTAGAGTCAATCAAGAAACCAAACAATGAATTTATCTGAATGCTAACAAATATAATATTTCCTTTCATTTGTTTTTATTGAAATAACCTTTTGTGACTATTAGTAGCTTTCACACAACATCAGTTTCAGCAGCCTGACCCAACTCTAGACACAAAGTTAAATGTAAACTAATGAGCACTTAACTTTCCATTACATAAATGGACATTTATCAGATGACAAATTAAAACTAATAAGACACCAAGACAAATGTGCTGTCAACAGCATTAAGATGGGTCATTTTCATACTACTTCCCTCAACTGTACATTAACAAGCATTCCCTGCTGCAGTGTATTCAGGGCTTTGATATTGATTTTTACAGAAGTCCAACAGAAGTCAAAGTTTATAGCATGGTGTTGAGTTCCACAAGAAATGTGGTAACTGACTGTGATTTTGAAGCCATGATGACTAGAGAACTCAAATATGTATAAAAGATGTTTAAGGAGAGTATACAAAAATTACAGGGTTTTTTTATTTCGTACTTAGGCTCATTTTTAGAAATGTGCCTCCAGATATTTCAGCATTGTGAATGCACTAGATATTCAGGCAGCACAGAAATCAAATGGTTAGTCTTGTAGTCTGTTTTAAGAAAATGAATAAAAGAGAGAGTTTAAGGCAGTTTGCTTTAGTTTGCTTTACAGCTAATTGATTTAATGCATGTAGTTTAACTGCAAACTTAGGAAGTTTTCATTTTTATTTGACAAAGCCTTTAATTTCTTAAGAAGAAAATTTCTAACAGGAGATGATCAGTTTAGTCATGCCTCTGAAGAACATTTTTTACAGAATGAGGAGGCAATTCCTACTGATGTTAACCCTTGCCTGAATCCTGGGAATAACATCTCAGCCTTAATGAGCAAATGCCACATGTGATAAGAAGCCTCTGTTGATGAGCTGCAAAATATAGGTAATAATTGAGCAGTGAGATCTAGCCAAGTTAAAGACATTTGTGGAGTGGATTGTGGATGCAGTTAATGATTCTTAGTGCTCACTGCCTGTGTTCATCATGCCATGAAGAGGCAGAGTTCACTGGCTGTCAGAAGCAGAGGATGGAGAATGGAGAGGTGTGGGATTTCTGCCACTGACTCGCTAAGTGAACATGTGAAATCACTTAACCCAGGATTAACAAGGCACCTGTGTGAACAGCCATTGAATTTTGGTAAATTAGTGTCATAATTTAATGCAGGGAATTACATATGAATCTACATGTCTGGGCTGGGAAAAGTGGGGAGAAGAAGGCTGAAATCAGCCTATGTAATACTGAGGGATAGGGGCAATTTTAGTGTGTGGATGAAACCCAGACACTCTGAATAGATGAGACCTTAAAACACATGAGGACTGGTGTATCCATAACCAGCTGCTATTGGCAGCATGAAGAATTCCCTGTGAAAGTGGGCAGGTTGAACTGTTTCTCCTTAGCACTAGAAAACCCTAACTGTGAGGAAACAGCATAAATTCTAATTTCTAGGTGAAAAAAAAAAAGCAATGCTTTTTTTTTTTAATTTTAAAGATTAGAAAAATGTTAATTTGTAGAGTCAGAAACTCAAAGTGGGATTGATCTGACAAAAGGTGAGTGTTTGTCTGAGCTTGTGCTTTGGAGCTTTGAGAATCTGGGCTCCATGAGAGTCTGTGGAGATTAGGGGCAGGACTTGTCTAATGAAATGTAGCTGTCTAAAATAGGATGAGACACTTGGATGTATTGACTGTCTCTCTCTACTAAGGGAGTTTGGAGTTACTCGGTGAAATGCTGAAACCAATTTGTCTGTGTACATCCAGAAACCCCTGTGTGGTTGGATGAATTCCAGCTTGTGCAACACACATATAGTAAAAAAAAAGCCCAATGTTTTACATTTCTTTTCTCTTATAGATAACCCTGAAAACACTTTCAGGAGCAGCTTGTACTTTCCAATTAGTATTTACTGTATTCAGTCTGAGATACTGCAGTGGGGTCCAATCACCAGTGGGTGGTCTGCCAAAAATCCAAGTTCATTTTAGGCAGAGAGATGAAGACAGTCCAGATTCTAGTGCATTGTAGTCTTGCACGTAAACCCATTTAAGAGCATAAATACACCCTGCAATGAGTTGCTGGAGTTTGAAACTACTCCCAGCTTTGTGCAGTTATCTGTATGAAAATCTTCCCTGTAATTTCACTTTTGCAAAACCAAAAAAAGCCTTCTATCTATTTGAACTTTCACAGCAAAAGATTGGTTTAATCTTGAAAATAACTCCATGGGCATTCATAGAAAATAATTCCATCACTTGCAATGCATTTTTAAGGACTCAGGGTCTGTGTTTGACATGTGTGGATAGTGGAGAAATTTTGACCTTTTCTTTCTTAACCAGACCATGATAGGGAATGTAGGAAATATTTCCTGCTATCACCTCAATTCCTGTCAAACTTTAGCCTCTCCCTGGACCTAATTAATAAATTTTGTGTAATTAGCCCTTGCTTGATGACTTGTTTCCAGAGGAGATGCTCTGGTGTTTGCTGTTGATGGTTAAAGTGACATGGCAGGTTCCTGGGTGGCTGTAGAGCAGTGAGCATTGTTTTCAGCACCAGGACTTTGTGTTTGCTATTGCAACTCACTTCACAGGCTAATGTTAGCAAGTTCTTTAAGTGAAAAGATTTAAAAGGAACATTAGACTGAAATATGGGTTTTTTTCCTCCAAATATTCTTATTTGTAGAAATGTAAGAACTTGCTGATTGATGCCTTCTCTGCTTGGTCACTCCAGAAAAAAAAATATGTGAGGATGTTGACAGGCTGAAATGTAACACATTGAAGTGAGTACTTTTTCCTTTTACTTTAGTTTGGAAATTTGCACTGTCTGTCTAAGTGTCTTGTTTGGAAAATGAGTCAAATGTTTCTTTAAGGAAAAACTTTATGGTATGGAAGTCCTTGTCTCTGTTTTACATTAAAGACTAATAAAGCTTTCTACCCTTCAACTCTTCTTTAACTGTTTGGTTCCATTTAAAGGAATCAAACAGTTAAAGAAGAACCAACTCCTTTAAAGGAGGCTGCTGCTGTCCTGCCTGTTGTGACTCACCAGACTGGTTTGATGTGCTGCAGGGTGTTCTTGGAAAGAACTTGTAATATATCTATTTTTCAGCCAAATCAAAAGCAGCGCTACTGGCCTTGCTAGGGATGACATTCAACTCTGGGAAACATGAAAAACCTTTCTGAGGACCAAATATTTATCTTCCAGATAGGATAGACAGTACTAGGAATCAGGTGTTTCTAAAGATTCCCTGAGGGAAGTTTTTTTGGGTGTTGTGCCTTTGCAGAGCATTTCCATTTCAATGGACACACCGCATCCGCATTTGTGACCAGGAGAAACATAGAAATGTCTCTGGGGAAGGCTGTGATCTCATGAAGGGATGTCTCAGGGAGGATTTCTGCATTCATGCAGAGGAGGTCAAAAGCATTGAGGATCTGCATGGCTCTGCACATTCCCAGAGATGCCTGGCATGTCTCTCTTTGCCTCTGGGGAGGCCTGGGAAAACAAATACTTTTACTTCTTCCTTTGCCAGGATAAACAAACCATGGAGCTCATTGGAGGTCAAAGGAAATTGGGCAGCTTTTTGCTTCAATTTTGGCAGAGCACTACTGAGGGCAAGGATTTGCTGTAATGAAGTGAGAAAATTCCTGAAGTCCCAGGTCCTGCACTGGGCTCTGTGCAAGCTGGCAATGCTTGGGATGTGCTGCACAAGGAGCTCAAAACCTCCACTTTTTGCTCTTTCAGTAGCTTTTCCCTGAACTGTTTGCAAATGTACACAAGTTCTTCTTTGAAGGATACTTCAATTCCTCAGTTGGCTCAGACGGACTTGGTAATGAGTAGATGACCTTGCAGTGTTCTCAGCTTTCAGGATTTTCTGCTCCTCTTTTCCTTTAGCCCATTTTTGCCCTCAGTGAAATGTATCTGCTTTTTCCTAAGTTGTGTCACAGGCAAAAGGATCACCAGTACCAAAACCCCCCTTTTCTAGGAACATCTCCATTACTGCAGAAATGTGGTGTTACATTTTAGATCTCCCAGGCACATCCTCAGGGGTTATTTTGAGAGGTGATGGTGGCAATGCCTTGACTTGTCTCCACCATGAGTCCATTCAGCACAGGATAATTGACCCTTCCCACCTGGCCATAACTGAGCAGGATTTGAAGTTATGGACCAGCCACTGCCCTGCTTTGGTTCTCTGGCTCACTGAGCTGTTCTTCTGGATGGCTGTTCTAGCTGAAAGACTGATTTTGGTGATCTGAAGATCATCTCCATTCAGACACAAGTGATTCCACAAACCAGTTGAACAGGAAGCACAGCATCTTAATGAACCAGTAAATATCAGCATGGATCATCACGAATTCTCATTAGTCACAAACTGTTAATTGGCTGTGACCTCTGCAGCACGTGTACAAATATCTCTTTTCCAGACCTCTCTCCTAATAGTCACAGAATCACAGGACAACAGAATGCTTTGGGTTAGAAGGCACCTTAAAGTTCATCCAATTCTAACTCCCATGACATGGACAGGGACACTTCCACTCCCTCAGGTTGCTCAGAGCCCCATCCAACCTGGCCTTGAACACTTCCAGGGATGGGGCAGCCACAGCTTCTCTGGACAACTTGTTGTCTAGACTTCCAGTGTCTCACCCCTCTCTGAGTAAATAATTTCTTCCTGATATCTAACCTAAATTTCTCCTCTTTTAGTGTAAACTCATTCCCCCTTGTCCTATCACTATATGTCCTGCTGACACTGCTTTTTGATGGAGCACCATTGATTTGTGGGATGCCCAAATCTCTCCAGGTTGGCCATGAACAGTGTGTAAAAACCAGGATAACTTGGCATAACCACATATTTAAATGACCCTAAGCCTTCACCATTTATCTGGCCGTTTGTTCCTGTTCTCCAAGAAAAGCTTCCTAAGACAAGGGTGTCTGAAGGCAAGGCAGCAAAATGGAACAAAAGCCTTCATGGTTTGGGCTTAAATCTGTATAATTTCACAGATGTTCTGAACTGCCACCAAAATGACATCATCTAGTATCTTGTCTTACCAACACCAGCCCTTGACAGCTCCTGGCAGCACAGAAACAACCTCAGAGAGAAATGGAAAATGGGAGGTAATTCTTTTCTCCCGTACCCATTAATTTGCAAACAGATCTCCATTAGACAATCCCAAAGCTTGAGATCTCCTCAGCTCTCCCAAATATTGCTTACATTTATTATTATTACTACCCTAGTTATTCTTGTTAGTTTAACACCATATCTAAACATCCCAAGTTGGTTTTGAAGGAAGTGTGGATGGAAATGTGAGTGGTTTATTTATTTTTAATAAGGATAAGCTCAGGCATTAGAAACCTACTCTGTTTTCCCAGTTTTCATATCAGTCCCCAAGCATGCTTCTACCACCATCTTACAAACTCAGACTGACACCGAGCTGATAAATTGACAGAAAGTATCAAATGTCAGCTAGGGCTCTGATTCCCTCTGGAGGCTCTTGGGAACAAAGTATGAACAGATTGTTCATGCCAGAGTACCTCATTATTTTAAGCAAATTGACTTTCTTATTGACTACATTGAAAGGTTGTACACTACTTATAATTACCAGTTCTACTTAATTTTCTTTTGTAAAAAGGTCTGTACTCTCTACTTGACAGTATTATTTTGATTAACCTACTTTTTGCCCCAAGAGGCCATTTAATATTTAAAAGAAAATGGCTTGATTGTACAGATGTGTAGCACATGCACACGATTATTGTTATAATCACCCATATCTAATCTGAATGGTGAAGTGCATTACACTACATTTTGCAATGAACTATGAGATTTTGTAGGGCTGGTGAGGTTAACAGCAGTATACACATTAAAAATTTTAAAAAAGAAACTCCTGCAACTGCAGGAACACAAAGTGCAATCTACCAGAAAATACAACGGTGTGATGTGAAGCAAGAAGATTAGAGGATGCGTTTCACACCCCTTGATTTCAGTTTGTGACTATTTTATGATCACTATATTTGGCTGATGTTTTATTGCTAATAATAATATGATATATTAATTTTTACATTCTCCTTGCTACTGCTCTCAAATCCAACTTTCTCCTGCCTCTGGTTTCAAGACAGAGTAATATGAACTGATTACAGTTTGGCCTGGTCAGATATGGTCAAGGTAATTGCTGGAAACAGCTTCTTGGCTTTTTGAGATATGAGAGAGGCATTGAAAAGAACCTGCTGATGCAGAAACATCTACCTGGAATGAGGGCCAGTGAAATGTCACTTGCAATCCCATTAGAGTGATCCTGGTTGACTACCTCACAGTGCCCTAAAGGAAGCATTTTCTCTCCACGCTAGTTCATTGAAAAATAGGGGAAAAAATTATGACTGGTTCAATAAAAATGAGGCTGTCAAGGTTCTAAAGCCAAACATTGTACTCTCTTGTGTTCATAAATTTTTTTTCTTCTAGATTTTTCTTTCCTTGTATTCTCACAAAGCAGTGTGACTCCCTGCTGGCATTAGAGTCCAGTTCTGATGCTATTTCAAATTGATATTTCAAGCCAAGAAATTCAAACCCAAACTTTAATATCTTCTACATATCAATTTTCTCTTGACACATTAACAAGTCCCTGTGAAATGCTGTTATACTTTGACACATGGCTTCATAAAAGTGACCTCTTCCTATTCAGATATTTCCCCTCACTATGTTTATCCTGTTGACAGAAAAAAGTCTTGATATGATTAGAGGAATAAAGCCAAAAGTGAAGACCAAATTAGAATGTATGTTCATCATTAGAAAGTTAAAACTCTGCTTGCAGGATCTTTATTGCTGGTAATGAGGCAAGAAGTAAGAAGAACCCTGCTTGGTTTTCAGGTTGCAGTCTGAGGGAGAAGAGAAAATAAGACTCTTTTCACTCGTGAATGGAGAAAATTGGATCTGGAATCCTTAGGGAAAAGATATATAGGAACCTACAATGTCATTTTACTGTCACTTTTCAGACAAGAAGCACTTTTGGGGAGCTCCAGTCAGAGTTTGAAGGAATGATCCAATAAACCACATGCACTCCTAGGCTTGTTGTGCAAGGGAGTGAGTGACTGCAATTAAAATGACCCTCAGATGCTTCAGAATAAGATTTCAGCGGTTTATAGTGAGAACACTTAAAAATGTTCAGCTGCTTTTCCTGCTGCAGAATGATCAGCTACCTCTAGAGAAATGAAACAAGACAGGCACAGGGCTCTCATTGAGGAGCCAGAGATCTGTAGCCATTGCACTGGGACAGACTAAAGAAAGTCATTATTTTTCTGTAACTGTTTTGTCACAAATTTCTAACAGCAAAACTTGGGGAAATAACTGGCTCCTAGTAATTTTTCATGAAAATGACATAAAATGGTAAGTATTGCATTTTCACACACTGTATGTGTTTGATTTAACTTATGCAATCAGCAAATACAAAATCTGTGGAGGTGATGCAAATCTTCTGGTATTCAGCTGTAGCACTACAAACATGGGGATTGTATGGACAAGTAGGGCAAGATTCAAACCAAGCTGTAGAAAAGTAAATTGGGTTGTAGGTAAAATTTATATTCTGGGATGCTGTACTTCAATGACTGTTGAGATGCCATTCTTTGTGGAAAGTTATTTTTCTGAGGTGATTTCTGAACAATTTGTATTTCTCCTTTTTGACCAGACCAGAAATACCATGCACAGTTATTTGTGGGCTATCTGCTGCCTAAATTCCAAGTAAACTAATGGGACAATTTCTCAGCTGCTTGAGTTGCCAGGGTTGGTAGGTCCATGAAGAGTGTATTTAACTCGCTTTGACATAAGGGAATTTCTCATTAAAAAAAAAAAAAAGCTATATATAGATAATTTTTTTAACTTGTGGAGTTGATTTTACAACTTTTTTTTTTTTTTTTTTACAATTTAGTGATCCCTTAGTCGATACAGTTGAAAGAATCTGGGGAGAAATTCAGCTCACATGAAAGTAGACAAAGACTAAGTTCCTTAAAAATAGGTTTCTAGTGCCACCTGATGCATCCTTCAGGATCTGAGTTACACCAGGAGACTGGCATATGTAACACAAAATATATGATCCCTGGAGCTTTCTGGAAGAGTGTCTGGAGGATATGCTGGATGCCTGAATCCTTCCCAAACAGCACCACAAAAGTGCCCTATTTGTGGGCACTGGATCCCACATCTCCAATGACTACAGTGGAAGCTGGGGCACCCAGCTACAGTCTTACTTGTAGGTTTTGATATTTAGAAGTCTTGACCTGAGCTGAATTCTGCTTGCCTTCCACAAGATGCTTATTTGCATCCTTTAAATATTGGGTGATTTTTTGAAAGGGGGAAGAGTTCAGTCCCATCCATTTGGCTATGGCAAGTCAGGTAGGAGCCTGGCATGCACCTGGTGGGAATTGCAAGCCTGGGAGCAGGCAGCAACATGCAGAGCATAGAAAAGTCTGTGCTGAAATGTCCAAAATCCTACCTGTTACTCTGAGTTTTATAGTGTAACTACGAAATGCCACTTTACTAATGCTAAAATATATTCTGCAATTGCAGTTATGTCCTAAAAATATATATAAGCATATAAAAGCAATGCTCCTTATTGAATGTACAAGATTTTATTGTCATCTAGGGTGCCATACCACTTAGATCTTGTAGGTATCTCTGTGCTGACCTATATATAAATATACAGCGGTGTGATTGTGTTTGTAAAAATACAGAGGTGCAGGTGTAGTAGGTTTAACTCTACACAAGAATTATTATGAGTTATGAAAAACCAACCTAAAAAGAAGCATCACTGCAGAGCATAACAGACCAGTAATAAATCAGCTCAGTGCTCCTCACTGTGCTTGTGTGTTGCTTTTTCAGGAAGGCAGCTCTGCTCTTTGCATTTAAAATGTTAATGGGGGAGCGAGGCTTTTACTACATCTGTGCTCCAAAACCGTGTGCATGGAGAGGCAGTTACATAACTCAGCAGCTCCAGGAGGGTCTGTGCATTCAGGCTCTGACAGATCTACCTGAGCTCTCCTACCCTTGTGCCTGTGCTATGCTCACACCCGCTACTTTCAGAGAGGTGGACCCACCATGTCAGAAAACAGAGAGGAAGAAACATCAAGTTTGCAAAAAAAACCTGCTGAAAAGACTTATTAACCTACTTGATCGAGAGAGATGGGGGGAGACTTTTGTGAGGGCAGGTAGGGATAGGACAAGGGGGGATGGGTTTAAACAGAAAGGGAGAAGGTTTAGGCTAGATATCAGGAAGAAAAACTTTACTGTGAGGGTGGTGAGGCCCTTGAACAGATTGCCCAGAGAAGCTGTGGATGCCCCATCCCTGGAAGTGTTCAAGGCCAGGCTGGTTTGGGCTTTGAGCAGCCTGGGATAATGGAAGGTGTTCCTGCCCATGGCAGGGCGTTGGAATTCAATGGTCTTTAAGCTTTTGTCCAACTCAAACAATTCTATGATTCGATGAGTCCATAATTCATAATTCTATCAGTCATTATTCACAGAATCTCTTTAATGAATGTCCAGCTGTACATAAATGCACTGTACATCCAGAAAATGGCATTCTGTTGTTTTGTCTGACATTGCTGGTGGTAGAAGAGGGCACACTGCTGGCTTTTGGTGTGTCAAATCCTTGCTGTGCTCTTCAAGCCACGTGTGTCTCACCAAGTTACCCATGCTGGCTTGTCACAGCAGCTCAGCCTGCATAGAAAGACATGGCCTCAGTGGAAGAAAATTAAGGTCATTTCCATCACTGAGCTTTGAGAGTGGTAGGAGGAATAACAGCAGAGTGTATACCTTGGTTCCTGGGATGTTGTTCTGCCCACAGGGATGTGGACTATTTAACTTGCTTTCCAAAATGGCCAATAGGCAGTAACAACTTCTGACTGACTCATAGCTCTTGAGGTCCAAGTATCAATAAATTGAGTAGTCTCGTTCCTTGTGCATTCAAAAAGATGGTATATTATAAGTGACTAAAAAATACCTTAAATATATATATATTTTTCCCCTTCCAGTGGCATCTCTGTCTTTTCAGAGTCATCAAATCTGGGGACATTCCAGCATTTGGAAATTCAGCAATTCCCTCTGCATTGAAAGCATTTCACAGTACACAAAAAGCCTACTATGCCATAATGGCATTTTATTATGTGTACAAAAATTTTCTTGAGAACTGCCTTTGTACACCTATTTTTGTCATGTGCAACATTGTGACCTTGCTTTTTGACCAGCTCAGGAGGTGGACTGGGACAGTTGAATAAAATGTAGTCCACCAAAAGGAAATATATGATGGAAAAATTCTCTTCAGGAACTGTATAACCGGGAGTTCTGTGGGATGATCAGAGAAAATTAGGCTCAGAAACAGTGTATTTCTGGTAGGAAACAATGCACTTCCACACTCTAACAAACTTTTCTAACTCAGGTTTTGTTGTCTCCTTCTTTCCAGCTCAGTAATTGAGGCATCTGATTTTCACTTTGAAAGCAAAAATTCCTAGATTCAAATTTCAGATGAGCTGGCTCCATTGCAGCTGTCTTGGAGGCATTTAAATACCACATAGAGAAATGCACTTTAAAATCCAGATGCTCCCTCTGTGTATTTGCAGGAGGTTCTTATGACTTTCATGATCCCCAGAACCTCCTGTCCTACACACCAAATATCTGTAACTAAGATATTTGGCCATTCCCTGCCTCTCCTTCATTTGAAGCAGAGCCATTCCCTGCCTCTGCCTCTGCTTCAATTCTTGGGCTTGAGAAATATCCAGTATGGATCCTGAACTTGTTGTTTCACTCCTCCTCCTTTTTTGTCATTTTATGCCATTCATCTGCTGGCTCAATCGCAGACAAACTAGCACAAATCACTGAACAAGATTTCAATCTTAATTGCCACTAATTTGTAATGGACTAATTAACTGAGCATACTGTATCCTGCAAAGCTTCTGTCCTTTGTTCTGCAGTTTTACTGTGCCATGTTTAATTGATTCTGGTAGGAGCCTATAATGGACTGCAAGAGCTCTCTTCATAAAATAATAAAATAGAAAGAAATTGTAAAGAGGACTGACTGAATTGCATATGAAAAAAGGCACGTTTCCAGCAGCTGGATGGAAATGTATCTTGTAAATTTTACCTTGGCTCGCAAAGCAAACACCTTTTACAACAATCTGCTCTACCACCCCCTCCGCTACAAAGCCAGCAGATAAGATTTATTGGAGAGATGTAAGAAAGAGAGAAGGATACATTTAAATTGCTCTGAACTAAACTGTGATCCTAATAGCAGTGGTATAAAGGCAGACAATTGCCTGAAAGATGTCCCAGCATCATCAAAGGTGTATAATATTGCTGCCTGAGCACATGCCTGCTCCTGTTACAGAAAAATCTGAGGAATTATTCATTCTTCTGAACATTGCATCAGTAGAAAGATAAATGATGATATTTTATTAGGGCACTGTGATTTATTAGACCATTCAGACTCTTTCACTGCTTTTTTTACAGATTTTAGACAGCTGACTGAACTCTGCCTATAAATGGGTAAAGTTAGTTGTCACTCAACACTGCTTTATCTTTTGCTTTTGGTTGATACTTCACCCTCCTTAGCTGAGGTTTCACAAGATCTTGAAGATATTTTTATTTTATTTCACCAGTTTACATGAAATGCTGTGCTCCAAGCTCCTTGTTCATTCCTATATGTCACATTTTGTGTAATTAAAAAAAAAATAAAAATATTTTTTTAAAACTCTGCTCACTTCAGAAATCAGAGATGTGGTGCAAAAGCAACACTGGTGGGGATGAAGTATTGGATTATTCTGGTGAGACATGGGCTGGACGTGCCCATGATGGCATAAGAAAATCTTATACAGGTTTTTCAGCTGGAGAAAATGTACCATGGAAAGACACAAATGAATCAGACAGGAAAAAAAGATAATGAGCTATCATTGAAAGAGAAATCCAATTGACTGTCATCTTTATACAAATTGTGGGAGTCAGGCTTGAACTTACAGTGAAGAGGTCTGAGAGAGCAGAGATAATACTGCTAAAGTGCAGGGTTTTTTTGGTGCTTTTCAGCAGAGCCTTGTCCCATGTGTTAAATTACAGCCCTGTCCTACTTTCCCATTGAACAGCACCACGGAGATGCATTTTCATTTACTTGTTCCTTTGTGGCGTGTAGCATCCACTTTGTACAGAGATGCAAATAAATATAAAAAGTGCAGGGAAATAGTGAACCTGAACCTTTGTGCCTTGTTTTGAGCTGAGACCCTCTCCTTTCATGCTCTGCTCCCTTTCTCTGCATGCCTTCTACCTTGTCATATTCAGATCATGCCTCATTTAGCTGAATTACTCAGGTCACCTTAGATTAATTATGCAATTTGGCACTGATGCTGCTGATCTACCCCTATCTGAGTGCTGTGTCAAAGAAGTCGTAATATAAGCAGGATTTAAGAAGATATCTGCTACCAAACAAGAACACAGATCAGGAAATCTGGTATTGGCTATCACCTTGTTTTTTATGATGAATTAATGGATGTACTGAAATAATAATCCCATGCATCTGTAATTTTTGCTCTACATTTTCCAAACCCCATCCCTTCAATTCAAACTCCCATCCTCATTAATTTTCAGTGTGTGGTGCTGAGATTCAACCTAAAAGAGATCCCAAATATTTGCATAGAAACCTCTGCTGTCATAAAAAGTCTTTGAATAAGAGAAATCAATGTTATTTAAAATATTATCTTCTTTTGTAGGCATTGAAAGTTAACCTGTCCCCAGAAATCCTAATCCAGCAACACATTTAAGCATCTACTTGCTTTAATCAGCTGCAGCAGTGAATGGGATCCTTGAAATGCTTAAATTTCAGCATATACTTAAGTTTCATGCTCAGTTAAATTCCTGCTGTATTATGTCAATGCTAAAGAGTGTCACAGCTTAGAAAATCACAATCACATTAAAGGTGGATTCCTTCCTTTGCTTGACTTTTTATTGTATGTTTAATATGTAACATTAATATTTATAAGCATATGGAAGGCATATTTACAAGCACTTCCCTGTAAATAAGATACTTGGAATTAATATAGCGTTTCTTGGTTTTATTTCTCTTCCTCATTTTATGGTGTCTTTTTCTGTGTTCAAAATTTCTTTTCCTGAACTTTTCCACTTTAGGTTTACCATTTCTTAAATACAATGAAAGAAGCACCATCATTATTTCTTTTCTTGTTTTGAGAGCTTCTCTCTCTTTGTTTCCATTGACTTATTTCACTTTTTTTCTTTAGTCTTTTCAATTCAGTGTTTTCTACACCTTTGGCTTTTATTCAGGTTTTCTTTTACTTTCTCTTTTTCATATCTTTCACATTTTTTTCTAGTTCTGTTGCCTTGCCTGGATTCTCATGTGCATCAATAGTGGCAAATAATTAGCAAATAATGTGGCATTTTCTTTGGCAGAGACCACCAGTAGAGAGTCTGTTCCTTCAACATTTCTGACAGGGAGGGCTTAGAAAGTGGAATGCAAAGAACAGTGTACTCTATATAATATAAAAAGATATTTTTCAATGTCAGACCTGCAAACATCTGCATATCTAGAGGAGTAAAGATTTTAATTTCAAAGCAGAATCTTTACCCAAAAATAAACAGAAATCACCTAGCAGTATATTTAATTTCTGGGGAAGGCTTTGGCAGCATTCGAAACCAGCACTGGTTTCACTCTTTGCTGCTTGGAGCTGAAACTAGGAATGTTAAAAGTCTTAGTGTATCAATGATCCAAAAAGAGCCTAAAAACCCCCAGTGTGGTGAAGTTTATTGTCTCATTTAAACCTCTAACACCTGAAGGCTATTTCATTATAAGGTTAGCCTTATAATAGGAACCATATAGGAACCATTTTAAGGTTGGTTAATAGATGTTTTTGATGCTTATTCAGTTGTCCTCTTGAAACCAAGAAGAGGGAGAGGATTTTTACTACACTTCATGCTAGTAGTGATAGGAAATATTTTGGATAAAGTTAAAAAAAAAGAAATTAGGTGTGTCAGTCCAGATGCAGCCCCCTGTGAGACTCCTCTGGTGCTGGTTTGGCCGTGAGGCAGGATAGCACTTAATGCCAGACACTGTGGAGATATGAGGCCCTGGCTCCTGGGCGAGTCTTCCTGGGTGATTTGCCCTAAAACCAGGGACTTTATGAAATCTCTGCTGCAGTCCTGTAAATCCCATATCCTTGTAGAAATGCATGTAGCCAGGCTGCCAATTTCAATGCCGCTTGAGAGCTTCTACTCTGCAGAAAATTCTGGCATAAAACATTTTCAGATAGATTCAGTCTTTTTTTTTTCCAAAAGAACAAGGATTTCCCCACAAATTGGAAGCATTGACTTTTGTCCAAATTGTCCTTAACACCACCCATTTGGAATCATATTAAAAAAATAATAGGAGCAGCAGATTGTTCTCATGCTATTATTAAGTATAAGATGATAATTATGTATATTCCCAGGATGAAGAAAAGCAAACCTCTTATGTTCCAGTCCTGACCCTCCCTTTAATATGTCACATTACCCAGATTAAATTCTATAACCTCTCTGTCCCTTAGATTAGCCTTCTGCAAGAGTATGGAATACCACACTTTGAAATAGTTTTCATTAGTATTTAATGATGAAAGTATGATTCTAATGCTTAAAATTTTTCTTTCTTTTTTTTTTTTTTTTTTTTAACAAGAAAATGTGAGTAAGGTGGAGGAGGGAATTTTTTTTTTTTAAATTGGCATGGCAAATCTTTCAGTGGAATCCTAACCTGAAATCCTGGCTCTCTAAAGGGATCACTAGCTGCTGCAGCAAGCCTAATTAAAGCAAATATTGAATCAGACAAGTTTTACATGGATATATAGTATATTGGTTTTTGATTATCCAATGAGAAGTTCGACTAACCTTGTTTCCACTGACCTGTAAGAAAAAATTTATTCCCTTTAGGCTTACTATAGTGAAATCTCATAATTCCTCATTTCTACACACAAATACCCCCTCTTCCCTGAGAAATCCTTGTAATTTCTGTAGAAAAAGGTGCCTTTCAAAGTTTGTGTTGAAAAAAGAAATACAAGAAATAAGAAAAAAATCCCTCTTACTTGGAAAATATCTTGGGTTCTATTTAGGATTCTGCATATGCCCAGGACAGCTATAAATGTTTTGACCACAAATTCTATGTAAACCACATCTTGAGTTAAAGTCTGTCTTGTGATAATACCTGGGGCTTAGTCTGCCTGGCAGCTGAGGATAATCAAAGCCTTGCTTTGGATAGAATCAGAGAAACAATCTATATTTTGTCACTGATGCTTCAGTGCAAATAAGCAAGTAGGGCATGGAGGCAATGCTGTCTTTTCATTTTAGAGGGTCTGCTTTAGAGTTGCCTGACACATGGTTTAACATCCATTTCGGAATGCAGCGTCCTCTGCTTAACACTGAACGTTCATTTCTGCCTGAATCTACCTGAATTCTTCCTTCAGCCAGACACTAACCTGTATCCCATGGTACTGGGCAAATGTAGAGTGCAGGTGTCTCTCCTGAATCCTTCAGAGCCTTATGCACCACCAAACAAAATAACCTGTGTCAGAGGTACAAGGCAATCATTTTATCTAAAGCCACCCACTCCTCTTTTGTTTTCTTGAGAACATTGTGTGCTTTTTATTTTACATCCTCCTCTTCAGATCTGCAGATGTGAAACTTTAAATGCAGGGTATGAAAAAAAAAACAACATGAAAATTACAGAGCTTTGCAGTCAAGCACTATGTGTCTGCAATTCTACGAGAGAAGAGCAGAGATAATTTTACATTTTACTTACAGACATCCATGTGATAAAAAGAAAAATAATAACCTTTTCCACAAAAAAAGTCAAAGATTGCTATCTGCGTTTAATACCAAATACTAGAAAATGAAAAGTGCATTAGTCTGTATGAAATAGATAAGCCTTTAAAATTAAGCTCTAAAGGGACATTTCTATGAATAAAGCAAACTGTAAACAGAATATCAGAAAATGCTTCTGAGCTGCAAAGGTAGACACAAGAAATGATACTAAGTGAACTCTAAACTTGTCAGAAATGGGTGCTGTATTGGAAAACCAGCCAGAGGAACAATCCATAAGAAAATCCTCTAAAACCTAAGAAGAGTCCCCTCCGTGTCTAATTCTGCAGTTATCTGATAAAAACCTGGTACATTGCACCCTGCCATCACACCTTGCTCTTTTTGGGTTTAATAATAGATTGCAGTTAAAACTGTGCCTGCAAAACTCACTTTTTCTTCAATGGGCCAGAAATTCTCCCTCTGATACAAAAGTATTCCTGGTATAGGATATATTTGGCCTTGTATCTAACGTACTCAGAAATAAAAATGAGTAGCTTTTCTTTCTGTAAATGTCAGGTTTATTAAAAGCTTAATGTATTATTATTATTATTAATTGGTTTTCAATAGCACTCAGAAATCCCAGCACAGACTGAAACACAAAGAAAGAGATATTCTTTGTCCCAGAGATCTGAAAGGATAGCGATGAAAAGGGAAACAAAGAAAGAGATTTGTCTAAGACTGAAATCAGTGAATGGTCTTGGCTGGGTCCTTAGGTGTCCTGATCCCCATGGATTTTCTGCAAACCACCTCTTTTTTGTAGAAGTGTTTTATGGCACCAAACTGTGAAGCACAGACACTGGAGTGAGGCCTGGAGTTGTGAAGAATAAAGGTATTCAGAGTCCAGGGAAGATAAGAGTTATGTTTATATGCATTCAAAGACAGATGGACCAGAAGTACATTTATTTAAACTCCCGCATTAATTTAGATTGACATAAAATTGTGGAATATACAACACCTCAGGAATAATTGACATCTTTACCTGTATGTTTAGCACGAAGAATGACTGATTGTGTAGCTTTTCCATGGAAAACAAACTGATTTACTGTCTCTCAAAATGGGCCAGTGCTACACTGGGTGATGAGGCACAGGTTTCCCAGGGAAGCTGTGGATGCCCCATCCCTGGAATTATGCAAGGTGAGGTTGGATGGGGCTCAGAAACCATTTGTGCCTGGAGTGCTGCTGATTTTAAGGAGGTGATGAGCTCTCTGGTGAGTGTAAAAGGAGCCTATGGTGACTTTGCTGTAGACAGCCACTTCACTGAGATGGGAATGAAATTCCACTGAGGATGAAATACCACATTTTGTGCATGGGGCTGAGTCAAGCTAGAGAACCCTTGGAAGAATAAGGAAATATGGCTTATGACAAATGAATGAAAGAAATTATTGTCCTGTTGTGGGAGCAGTAGTGATCTTCAGATACCAAAATTACTGCTCCAGTGTGAAGGTGAGGATTCTATTCCTCAGGCCAGTGCTGGAAAGGATTAGAAATGAGTTTCAATCAAAGCAAAGACATTAGGGGATAAAAAACCTAAACAAACCCTCTTTTGAGCTGTGGGTAGGGAAACAGTGAGCAGACTGTCTGGGACACTGTGATGACTCCATCTCTGCAAATCTATGAGAAGACCTTAAACAAGCATCTGTCAGGACTAATACATCTGCTGTTGATGCCTCTTAGGGCAGGGGATAGATGAGATAGCCTCTGAGATCCCTCCCAACCATATGAGGCTATGACACAGAAATGAATAATTCACCTTTTATATTTGCAGAGATGTGAAAATAAATAATAACTGAAAGTCTAATCTTAGCAAAACTCAGAAGACTAGGGAAAACACATATAAATCATTGGTACTAAAATAATTTACACTGCATTGCAAAGGTGCTCAGCACCTAGACAGTTAGGCAGCTTTTCATAATACCTCAACTGCAATTCAAATGTCAAGTAAAAACAGACTTGCCAGGCCTACAAACCAACAATTCTGAGATGTTCTAGGTGAATTGCCATATGAATTTTGAAAAATAGAGCAAGTAAGGAGGAGAAATAGTCCCTCCTATCTTGTAAGGTGTCAGATCTTTGACTGTACATGATCCATCATTGTGACAAAGACAACATTCGATTAATTTACAGTCAGTTTTATTGCTGAATCTACTTACTGCATAGTCTGTGCTGCAATTTAGCATAGCCAGGCACCCACACGTAGGAAAGAAATGGATATTGGAAGTATCTCTCCCCCAAAATAGCCCCATGATAGTTACCAGCATCAGTACTATTTACTCTGGGAGCATGCACTTGAACAAAACAAGGACTGCCTACAGCAGATTAAAAACAGATTAAAAACATTTGTTTTAAAAAGGTTAAACTGCATATGAATAATTTATTCCAAATGCTCCATGTAATTAGCAATACAGGAATTATTTGGTAATAACTAAACCATTACTGTGCACTTTCTGTGTGAGCATAACAGCCTCTACTGCCTGTCTGTGAAAGTGGTATAAGAACTCAGCAGCAGTTTCTCAGATAACTGCTTTTGCACGAGCACTTTTGGTGCTGCTGAAGCTATTTTGGCTCGATTAACAGCACCAGGTGCCCTATAAAAGAATATTATTTTTAATTGGTTTTAATGCTTCTTTCACTGATTGGTATGATTTCAAACTCTGTCCTGAAGGGTTTGAGCTACAATTCTTGTGCCTAAAGCTTTACATTTACCTTTCTTGGAGTGATGCCTAAATAATGCATCTCTTTTGCTGGCATATCCACATTTATCTCAGGTTCAGAAATGCTTTTTGTCATCTTTAAAAGCTCCTTTCTGTGATGACCATCACCCTTAGGTTTATAAGGCTTTTATTGTGGCACTCCATTAGAGCTATTGTTTGTTCTTTTATTCACCTTCATTCAGTGCATATGTGCGTGAGGGGGCTGACACAGACATTTGGCTTGTTTTGAGTGCTCCCATCTGTGATTCACAGGGTGTACAGAAGATCAGGGAGGTGAGGGAAGAGTAAGGACAAAGAATGGTCTGAAATCTCGGACAGAAATTTCTCAAGAAACGGCAAGTGGCAAAAGCTGAACTAAGGTACAAGACAAATTCTTTCTTAAACATTTTCAAATAAAGCTCCTGATTTCAGAAGCACAGACCATTTTTGGTTCCTCAAATGTCACTGGATGATGAAGACAGAAATTTCCAGATGTTTTTTCATTTCCATTTTAGGCTTTATCAAACTTGACTGAACCTGTCTTTCTCAACACCATTGCCACCCTTTATTATTTGGGTGCATATAGTTAGGTCTCAGGGGAAGTTTCCAGGATTCTAAAAGTGTGGACATGCATCAATGCCTATGTCTGGATGTTTTACTTCAAAGGAACCTTGTCTGGTGTAGTCTGTGGTTTGGAGATGTCAGAACAAATTCCAACAAGGCATTTAAAGGTCTCTGCTTTTTGGTGTAGAGATCTAGACCCTAACATGGACCTGCCAAAGGGAGAAATCTGATTTAAGGGAGAGTGTAGGTGAAAGGGGAAGGCAGGAAAGGGATGATGCAACATGCAACATATAAAGAAGTGAGAGGTGCAGGGCAAACCCCAACCAGCTGAGCACCGGACATATGGCTGGACACGAGCATAGGACAGAGAAGAGAACAGGGTTTTACTGTCTAACTGTGGTAAAGCTGCCCTGATGGCAAAGGCTGGGCTCTTAACAGCCTCTCTGATTTTGATGTAGTGTAGCATAGAGGATTAGGCACTGGTATGAGATGCAGAAAAAGCCCTTCTGGATCAGTCTAAATGGAGATCAAAACTTGACTTTTCACTTAAGAATCCCCGCATGGCCTGGATTGGGAAGGATGTTAAGTGTCGTCTAGTTCCCTTTGTTGTGGTCACCTTCCACTATCCCAGGTTGCTCCAAGCCCCATCCAACCAGGCCTTGAACATCTCCAGGGATGGGGCAGCCACACCTTCTCTGGGCAACCTGTGCCAGGGACTTACCACCCTCACAGGGAAGGATTTTTTCATAATATCCAACCTAAACCTACTCTCTTTCAGTTTGAATCCATTCCCCTTGTCCTGTCACTCCATGCCCTTGTAAATAGTCTCCACCTTTCTTGCAGGTTGCCTTCAGGTCACAATTAAGTCTCTTTCCCAGGCTCAACAATCTTTCCAGCCCTTTAACATAGATGTGATGACAGCAACACAAGGATCAGTTCTCTACTAAGGTGCCATAAACTAAAAGTGCCCATATAGACACTTGTGAGCAGCTATGACCTGTACTTTACTCTTCCATTGTCTGTAAACTGAACAGATTTGGTCCTTGCTGATTGCTCATTTTTAACTCCTCCTAAAACTTACTTAATGAAAACTTTATATATACATCTCTGTGAAAGTTTAGGGTCAATTAGGCTGTGCATTTTGCCAAACATTGTCCAAAAAATTCTAAGCAAACTTATTTATGAGCTTTGCTGTCATCCATTATTGCCGAGAAAGCCTGAAGAACACTTTGCAGATATCTGAGTTTTGCTGCTTGCCTGTTAAGCTGAAACCATGGACCTAATTTTCAAAAGTAATGAGTACAGAAGTCCTGCTGATTCCAGATGCTGGAAGAACTTTGTTGGTTTATGAAAGTGCAGGATATAATAACCCACAGAACATCCCAAAAAGAGGCACTGATGAACATTACTGAAATTACCTTTGTTTTTCTCCTTCTTTCTAAAATTCATACCCGTGCTGTTCCTCTTGAAGGGACATGTGTTGATGAGCCTAAATTTGGAAACGTAAAGAACTGCAGACAACTATAATAAAGGAGGGCCAAGGAAAACACCTCCCATGGAAATGTGCAGTGTTTCTCTGCATTGTAACTTGCTGTCAGCTTTACATTTCAGAACTGAGCATGACATCTCAAGCATGCCCGCTAAACCAAATTTGAGTAAAAATTCATATTTCAGTGGTTCTGCTGCCAGGAAACCTCTATTAAGGATGTCCAATTTTGCTCCAATGTACATCCCCCATGCTTTAGTGTGTCGCAGTCTGTGTTATTTCCCTCTCTGTGGCTGTAGGCCTATTAAGATTTATAATGTTTAGCCATTCCATTGACAACCCATTGGAAAAGAAAGCTCTGCAAACACAACGAATGCACATGAAAATCTCTCCTGTAAGGAAGCAGAGAAATCTTATTTTTTGCAATATATTGTAGATAAAGCAGATCCTGATGCTGCTTTGAATGTTTCATGGGGTTTTTGATAGCATCTAATTTGCCTGTACTATCTACAGCATCAATAAAAAATGTTCTTCAATCTACAAATGAAAAAATATCGGAGAACTAACTTGTACGTTTGAGATAGTGATGAATTCTGTAAGTCAATCCCTTTGGTACTTTCAGGGAGATGCAATGAGAAAAAAAAGAAACTTTAAAAAACAAATGTCGTGTTCACAGACTACTTGTAATCACCTCTTCAGATCATCCTAGCTTTTTGGCTTGTGAGTTAAATTTAATTTATTAGTGGGAAGAAGACTTTTGGAAAGAACTTAGGCCCTATTTCCTCCTTGTGGCCACTGCTATCTGGGGTTTTAGCAGTTTTTCTGTCTTGAGGGAATTCTATCATGTGCTGAGGAGATGAAAAGAACATTCATAGCCCTTTGCAAAATTAGGTTCTTTGCATTGGTTGCATCTACATTAGAAATAGATTTCAGGGCCATGTCATAAATATAATGGTGTACCTGTACATATCTCTCTTAAAATGCCACAATATATGTCTCAGCTCAGCACACCTCAGCTGAAATCTCTTTCTGAATTCTGTGCTAAAAAGAATTTTTTCATATCATAGTTACATGAATTAAAATGATAAAGGTAGATTTTAGAGAATTACCATGTAGTCTGTGGTTAAAATATTAGCTATTAATATTAAAAAAAATCTATCCTTCTTGCTAAGTATTCAGTATAAGGAAAATGAAAACTTCTCTCATACACATCATATATGAGTGAAGTTAAAAGTTTCCCTACTGAGAAGCTGATCAGAAGTACTAAGTGAAACTGTAATTTCTTCCACTTTAATTAACTTGATTCTCCAACAGGATGTCCTTGTACAACAGAAGGGTAGCAGCCATTCCATTGTACTTCATCTAAGAAACTTATGTTTCCCAACTTTTGTCACACTACATAGATATGAATGCACATTGTATATATTTTTGTTTAAGAAGCAGCATATTTGTCCAGTATAAAATTAATAAAATAATCTCTAGTCCAAGACTCGTACCAAGATTTCAACACCTAAGATCCAGCTTTTTACCCAGAGCACAAAACTTCAAACCTAAGCAATAATGGATTGACTTCTAACGAGCATCCATTAATTACTCTGTTCTCAATATTAAAGCAGTCACAGTGACAAACCCCCCAGACTACAATGCTTCATCATGCAAGACCATCTCACTCTTTTCTTACAACTTCCCCTCGTACCATTCCATTCCCTACTGTTCCACCAGAAACTCTGTTTTGGTAACAGCTTGTGGAGAGAACTCCGTGTTTTCCCAGTATGTACTTGAAGAAGATTAATGAGTCTTACTAACATGCCAAGTCAATCTGTTCCCTGCTGTCAATCACCTCCCATAGAAAAAGGATGTCTGTCTCACTGGCTATATTTTCATGCAGATACCCTGCAAAAGTTTAATTAAAACACTAACCACAACCGATTGTGAAATGCACTCCAGAACACTATTCAAGAAATAATTGGATGTGTATTAGATAAGCCTTTTTATGAAGAAGTTTTCCTCTAAAGGGTAAGTGAAAACAAAGGGATGAAAACACAATATGAACAGTTTGACAGTGATTCTTATGATTTAATTTTGATTTCTGCTGTTGGATGGTTTAGCCTGTTTTAAAAAAGTGGTATCTACTTGCAGCATCCTGCTTGACTATTGTCCAAGAATAAATAATTTACATTGAAAAAGAAATACAATATTGCTCTTAGCTTGGCAGCTGGAAAAGGGGGGTGTAGGAGAAGAAATTTTGTAAATAGGGAAAGCAGATGACTGGTTTTGCAAGACTGATTTTTCATGGCAGCAGGTAATAGGGTATCAGCCTATATACTACTATATCCATTTTTCAAGAAAGAAATTAAGAAGCAGTGTGGGAATTTCTCATTCTCTTGTATTCTGTGGAGTTCCAGTGTGTGCAATCACTGGTGCAAGTTAAAACCTGTGGAGTGGTATAGTGCTGCCTACCCTACATTACATAAAATCTGAAAAAGTGTAGCTTCAAGCCTGAAAGAGCTAAATTTGCCATATTCCAGATTAACTATGGGTGATGCAGAGCATGGGTGAATTAACCAGCACAATCAGAGCTGACACAGTGGAGAAAATTGTCCTTTGAGAAGGCAGTTATGGGAGCTAGGGGAAGCCCAAGGGGATGTCAGTAATGTTTGGGGAAAAAAAGTGAAGGAGTGGAGCAGAAGCAAAGAGAAAAAAAAAAGATGGAAGATCATTTGTGGAAGACTGAGGACTGCTTAAAGAGGACAAACCCCTGAAAGTCTAAAACCCCTTTCTGCTTCCATTACTCAGGTTTTGCAGTGATTAAGTGCTAAACTCATAACATAATTTTTAAAAAAAAGTTATGTAAGATGTAAAAATATGTAGAGATATATGTGTATATTTCTAGAACAAATTAACAACAGTAACTTCTCTTTTCCACTGGAGTAGGTCAGCTTCTAATTTGTTTTCTAGTTAGCAAAGAGGTTCAAATGGTATGAAAATTCAAAGGGCCCAGGAAAACATAAAGAGTTAAGGAACTGCACGCACTTTTAATGCTGAAATATATTTATTTTTTAGTAAACAGTAAATGTTGGTGAATGGCCTAATATGAGAATATTAAGAACAATGATTAAAATTGTGGAGGTATTACATCACTGAGGAAAAAATCAGCAGTCACATGGCTTGCTGCAGAGAAATACATGTTGTCCCCACACATCACAATCATTGGAAGAGGAGATGACTATTTCCATATTTGTAGTGATTGAAGGCACAGCCCAAAATATTGGAAAATATTTCAGTGGACAAAATTCCTGCAGGATCCTAGAGCTTTGTCCCCTGCCACGGTAGCTGCTGGTAGTATCTCTGGAACTGTCCAGCACTTATAAATTTATTTTCTGGCTTTTTTTGTCCTACATCTGTAGGCCAAGAACTTCTAATAGATCCAGGCTGTTGCCAGCTGACTTTATTATGTTGATTCCCAAAATGCTTTTGGATGCAGTCTCTTATTTCAGTCCTCTAGTTGTCTTGAAGTTTCTCTGCTAGATCATCCACTTTTGGTCGACTTGAGCAAGTCGAATTTGTTTGGAATTTGCATGATGAAAGTGTCCTGTATCAATGTCTCTCCTTTCTATATATCTGTAGAAAAAAACCCAAAAAACAACCATGCAATTCATTTGCATGATTAGGAGGGCAGAAGATAATCCACCTCATCAATATGCAAAGAGGGACCACTGAGGTTTTAAGTAGTTTATGGTCCTGAGCATGTTGGGTGGGGGCCTCAGTTCCTGAAATGACCATGGGAAGTTTTAGGACAAAAGGGAATATGCTGAAATGCTGCACTTGTCATGCCCAGAGTGCCACATACGTGGGTCCTTTGGCAAGATCCGTGTACCCCTCATTTTTGCTCTCTTGACCAGAATGGCATCACCAAAGCCATCTCTTGGGCCTTGGAAGAGGCCTGGCTGTGTCTGGAGAGGTCTGGGAGGATTATGTCTTGGGTGATGCCACCAGGTCTTTGTTTGGAAGTGGGATGAGCCGGAGGTGTGTTGAGAATCCCTTGATAAGGTGGCCCCAGGACTTCTGTACGAAACTCAGCTCTGCCCTGCTGGCAGAAGTCTGTGAACACTGAAGCATTTTGTGGTCATCAGCCATCCAAACATCTTGTGAAAGTCATCTTAAAAAGCAAAAGTGTATCTCACAGCCCTAGCTGGCTCAGTCCTTTCTCTAAGGGTAAATCTTTCTTCACCTTCTGTTTTTGAATTAAGCACTGTTCTGTTGATAGAAGCCTCAGCCTCAGCCTCAGTCTGCCTTCTCAAAGTAATGTTTAGTTTTCCATAGTTTTTCCATTGGTCTTCTCAGACAGAAACCCACTCCATGGTTTCATATAATGGCCAGCTTCAGTCCTTCCCCATGACCTGCTGCTGCTGCAACAGTGAGTGCAGAGTTTCTTCAGAAGAAATCTGCTGAAAGAAAATATTCTTGGGACTGACAGAGCAAGAAAAGTTTCTACAATGCTGTTACATCTGCAGGACATGTGAAGACAGAACCGGAGTGTAAGCACCCCACCATGAAGAATTTTTCCTCCCTACTTGCCTATCTGGGCCCCTGTGGGCTCAAGATGGAAAATAAGCAACTTGGGAATCTGGACTGCAGTGCAAACTGAAACCCAAGTGCGTGTGATGGCTTTGACATGATTTGTGTCACTGAGAGACTGGTGGCATGCGAGCACGGGGAATTACTGGGGGTTGTGTCCATAGGGAATAAGAAAGAGCTGTTTCTTCAGATGTTCCAAGCATCAGGGATGCAGAGCAGAGGGCTACTGAGGGAAGCCTTGGAAGGAGCTGCATAGTCCAGAGTGCTCTGATGAATCCAGCAAGGGAGCAGTTTGTTTCCTCTGGGGTTCCCAGGACTTATTGGACTTTTCCATTTAATATTAGCAGTAAAAATTTCTCTTGTTGAGTGTAGAATGACATTCCAAGAGTTTATTCAGTAAGTCTACGTACACGTTTCTTCCCTGAAATTCCAGTGGGATATCATGAGAAAAGATTTACAAATTGCATATTCACAAATTCACAGAATATTATGAGTTGGTCTTTTTTTTCCTCATTTTTGATGCTTTCAACTGGGGTTTTTACTGTCAAAAGCAAAAAATGTTCTTACTGATAACAGTGCCTGAGGCAGAGAGCATTGGAAGTACCATATACATTAATAAGGACTTTGATGATTTAATTTTGGTATTGAACAACTGCAGATGCCCAACACATGCCTATACATGTTATGTGTTTGTGTTTAACAGTGTGGTTAGGATATGTCTGGATATCTGGCATGCAAGTTTTATCTATAAACTGCTCTTTAAATTGTTGATTATATCCTTAGGCAAGTTCTAGTGAATTAATAATACTTGTTAATTGGTAAAAAAATCATAAATCCAAGTTTGCACGGTGCTGTCAAATAAAGATTTACCTTAAAGGTGGCAGCTTTTAAGTGAGCAAATTAAAACACATAAAATATAAAGTATAATATGAAAAAAATAGCAAATCTAAATTATCATTAAACCACTCCTCAGATAATTAATCCACATTTATGGTCACACTGTTCAACAACATCAAGGGAAGGCCAGATATTTCCCAGCCATACAAAAGGTTATAAGAGGAAATATCCACCTCTCATTCCCAAACTGGTTCTCATTCCTCCTGGAAGACACTTTTTTTATGATCAAGAGAGATCAGTGCCTTGATTTATCTGAATAACACATTTATGCAAGTCAAAAACCTCTGCGATAGAAGTTAATGAGGACTGGCTGTCCAGGGGATTTTTAACAATTCATTTTTCTTTAGTGAGGTGAGAGAGGTTCTGCGTAATTCCAGCTTTTTCCTCTCTGTCCTGTAACAGAACAAGCATATTAAATTGACCCAGAATTACCTGTTCTACTTAAAATAAAAGGACAGGAAAAAAGCCAGATATGTTCTCTATTTGCCTTACTGCCTGATAAACAAGAGAAAAACAACTCAGATGTGCCAGGTGCAAACTTGCTGCTGCTTTTCTGTGAAATTTAAAGACGAGACTTCAGCAAAGGCCATTCAATAAATATCTGCTGTAGCTAATCAGAGCAATCTGAATGCTGGAAATAGCTTTGCATGTCTGCAATGGGACAAATCAGATACCTGCTTATAGCACTCCAGAGTTCCCAACACTTGGGCTCTAAAAGACATAATCAAAATGTTTCATGAGGTGTAACTTGCACAACTTAATAATTAAAGAAATGTCTCAGACTCTGTGCACGTGCTCCAGCAGCAATGGTGCCACTCAGGAATAAATTGCATGTCTGCTTAAGATTCTTCCCCAGCAGTATTAGAATCTGTCCAGTAAAATGATAGGAACTTAATTTGCCATAGTTCTAATTTACATTGCCATTAATGAGAACACAAGTTTTAAATCACAGACATGGAAGTACTATTGTGCATCCAGCTTATTTCGACTCCACTCAGGGTGATAAGGCATTCTCTAGACAATTGTAATTATGAGTAATTTGTAAAAGTAATAAGAACCGCTTTTTATTACAGGCAATAAAAATCAATTCTTCATTCAATTATCTCTCCTGGCTATGATATGATAGCTGCCCTGAGTGAGTGCAACAGGAAAAAAAAAGCTGAGCTAAGTCCTAAGGAAAATAACTATTAAAGAAAAAGACAATAGCATTGTTAAAAAAAGTTAAAATCTAAGAATATTTAATTTCAACTTCTTGTCACAAAGACATGATAATAAATGCCTGACAATATAGCTATAATCCTTTTTCCTTAAGATACCAAATTCGCATATATTGACATTATTTTAAACATAGGACCGATTTCATTGATTCAGTAGGATAATTCTTGTAGTTAAGAGGCAGCAAATGTATTAGTCTTTGTTGAATCAGAATGGTGGTGAAGAAAAGCATTTTAGTTTTCATGCAGTAAAACTTGTTGAATTAGAAGTTCAGGAGGAATTAGAGCTTAAAATCACTGATACCTTGTATTTAATAATACACAGAATTGTAGGCAGGAATGTTTTTCACACAGGAATGCACCTGGGGAAAGGTCCCTCTTTTTTTTTTATGTTTTTCTTTTAATTTCAAACTTTTAAATCAGAGGTGTCTGGAAACAAAATCAAACAAGTGGTTTTGCATAAGAAGCCCATTTAATAAAATAATTTTGTATATTTTGAATCGGTTTTTCATACATTTTTGTTTTCAGGGCATTGAAACTGAAGAAAAAGAGTGTCAGATTTCCTTTTGAAGGTGGGATTTAGTTTATTGTAATTTCCTCATCTGCTAGAAGTTTGGGATTTTCATGGAAGTGATCACTTGAGCCTCCAGTGCAGGAATATTTGAGGATGGGTCACTTACCCCAATAACTTTGCTCTCCCTTCTTAATAAGGAAAAGCCAAGGTACATTTGTTTGAACTTTTATCTGGACTATTAGAAACGAACAAAGACTGTTTAATGGGCAAACTGTTCCAGGATTTTATGAATCAAAAAGGTTTTTGGGGAGCTCATTTTTACCACCTCTCTAGCATAACACATCTCTGCTAAGACAGCAGTGAATGTCAGCTTTAGTCAGGAGCCATTTCTGGAGCACTTCATTAAAACAAATCCATATAAAATACATGGTCTGGATCATCTTTTCCTCAGCCTTTCTCAAATCTTCAACTGCTTACTTATAGTGTGTCTCCTTCTTCTTTTAAATTGTATTTTAAAAATGTAGCTTCTTCTGTTGAATTCTGTATGTCACTTACATAGAAGGGACTGGTAAGAAATTTTCTGATTAATATTTATAAAAAATCTTGTTTGTGAATATTTGGGAAGAGTGACTTTTATGGTCATGGTAACCTCAAGTTTGTAGTAAAAATTTCAGATCCTACTCTGAATAGACCTCTGTTAATTGGCAACCTGTACCTATAGCAACAGCAATACACCCCCTTCAGTTACATTTTTCAATCAAGTTTTTCCAGGGAAAAGCTTTTCAGAGCACTGCATTTAGAGGGACATTCAGTTCATAAGCAAAGAGGGAAATTGGAGTAAACTGGAGTACAAATTTGCTGCCATCAGTAGATTGATCTTGGGTCCCTCTAATTGTTCCCAAAATTCTGATTTTAATCAGATAAATTTGGAGTAAGAAACCCACAAGACATCAACATGAACTATTTAGAGAAAGGTCAGGGTAAAATGCTCTACTGAATATACTGTTTTCAATGTATGATGTGTCCAGCTCTGGTGTCAACAGCAGGCCAAGCTCTCCTGCCTTCAGAAGTGATTCTGAAGAGAACACTGACATAACCTAACCCCAAAAATTCTCCAATGCAAATTTGCTGCCATAAAAATGGGTGCTCATTATACTGTCAAGATCCAGTTTTAATATTGGCAGGTGTAATGAAATCTCCCTCTGCATCACAGTTCCTGAGCTATACCATCCTTGTTATTTCACTCCTGAAACTCTCTTAAGTAGAGAACTCAGCATTTGCATAAATTCCCTGAAGATCTATGAAGAAAATGTTCCAAGGCCCTCGGGGGCTAAGTCTGTCTGGTGAAGTATATGAATAAATCTGTCAGTTTTGAATCATTAGGAATGGATGGCTTTAGGGTTGATTTTAAATGGGTGCCAGTATATCTCAGGGTTTTCCTAAAGACAGAGGATGGGCAGGAGAAGCTTATATTATTCTCCTTGTTTGGATGGGGTTAATGAGAGTGTTACCAGGAATTGTGTGGGAGTTATGGAATCAGAAAATCACAGAATCATTTAGGTTGAATAAGACCTTTAAGATCATGAAGTACAGTCATTAACCCAACACTGCCAAGTCACCACTAAACCATGTCCCTAAGCACCACATCTACAAAGTAAGCAATTTGTAAATATAAGTTAAATCATATTAACACAGAAAAAATAGACACCCAATCAGCATCTGCTGAATGTCATACCATTTTTTCCTATCTTGTTGCAAGCAGGTTAGGTGGCATAAATCATTCCTACCTCTGTTTGCATTTCTATTTCCCCCCTATAAATTAAAGACAAATTATATAGGTGGATAGAAGGAAGCATTTTAAAACACTGAATTTATAGATATATATTTTCTCAAGTGTATATGTTTTGATGCTATTGGGAATATGGAATATTAGTAAAATTCTCATGAAAGTAAATAATTTACCCTTCTCTTAGAATCCTGAACTTTCAGACTGAATTACATAGATTATGGTCTCATAAAGACCTCTCAGTCCCTAAGGTAAGGAAGGATGGTCTTGTACCATCAGTCACAGATTTGAGTGTGCTGCACCTGGTTTTTCCTAAGATTCTGTTTGTGATCTTATGTACATTTAGGTGAACAGCCTCAAAAAAGTCCACAAGACCCATTCATTAATAATTTAGGTCTGATAAGTTGACACACTGAGCTCTTCAGTCTATACATTGTTTGACCTGGAATTAAAGTGAGAAACATTTCCGAAAGTCAAAGTTGCTTCACTGCTGTAGGGTTCACAAAACAAAAGTAGCAAAAGGTCCCTCATGTGTGCTAACTTAGCTGCCCCAAGATGCTTAAACCAGCAGAGCTAAACACAGAAATACAATTACAGTGTGATCTGAAAGGCAAAAGACTGGGGGCAAGGGAAAATCCTTTGTCTTCCCTGGCTTTCGCTGACACTGAGGAAGACCTTGCTGTTCCTTGCAATCAAAATCTTTGACTCAGACTCAATTTATTGGGGCAGTGATACTTAAATGAGGTTTTCCAGGCAGTCAGCTCCAGGATGTCCTCTCCAGGCTGCCCCAGAAGGACTGTTTTGCCACTGAGCTGTGCAGGGAGGTGAGGAAGTCCTCAGTGTGATACCCCAGGGGATGTGTTGTGAAACTGCATTCTATAATGGTGGGCTCCTTGGATATGATATATATCCAAACACATATGTAATTAAAAAACCAACCAAAAAAAAAACCAAAAAACAAACCCCAAAAACCAACAAAACCCAACGAAACCAAACAAGTTCTGAGCAAGGGGGAGCACACAGATTGCCAGTGAAACCATGCATTCGTACTTTGTATGAACAAATAACATTGAGACCTTGTCCAAGAATAAGCGTGCAGATCCTCTGTTGTGTAATAAGATGGTCAGATATTCTAGATTTTCTAGAATGTTCCCCATCTTCTTATATGCAGCAGTCAGACTCATGGTCATGACCCACCTTGGCTTCTAAGACAAATCCCACCCTGCTGCGCACAATCAGCTCTTACAGTGATGTGTCCATTAAAAGTACTTCAGGTTGCTAATCCAGAGCAATCTTTTCCCTTTTGGCAATTGTTAAGAAAGAAAAAGTACAATTCCTTGGTAACTACACAGATCTGCTGAAATGAGATATTTCCCTTTCCTATTACTGCCACACTGTAGATTCCATTTTCTTTAGGGAAACCTCAAGAGGCAGAAATCTAGTTTTGAACTATTGCCATCACCTCTCTTAGCTGCCTAGATAACACTGCAAACTGGGATATCTTTGTTGTTTAAAATACATAAAAAATAATAAAAAAAACACAGGTGCAGGAAAACCAAGAACAATTTAGAGATGATTGCAGTAACATTAAGAGGTCTGAGCTTATCCAGGTTTTCCTGAGGAACACAAATAGACACAACTGTGATAAGAAGTTTCAAAAGAATATTTTATGTATATTCTGTAATCTGTTTATTAGATGTCTCATTTTGAATAAAGTAAATTTATCATAAATTAATAATTAAATACATAATTTAATGGTTTCTGTGTCTATTTTTTTGTTTTGCTACCTCATGAAATGGAGATTTCTATTGACAGATAGACTGCTAATTGTGTCCTGACATTTCGGTTTCATACAGTTTTTCAAGTAGTTCTTTGCAGCTACGAATTTCCAGGAAAAGCAGGCTATGGTGGAAAACTGCCAATTTTTCTTAAATATGGCATTTTGAAAAAAGATTTCTCCTTTTCTTTCTTTTCCTTGAAATTATACTAATGCAGGTTTCCATCAGAAACAAGCCTGGCCTCCTGCCAGAGTATCTGAGAGAAGCTCACATCATCTGGGTCTCTGGAAAACCTCAGCTCATTGGACTCTTGGCATCCTCTGCTTCAGCACAGTTTGGGCACGTGGGCTGCTTCAGCAACAGGGAACGAGGAGTAACTCCAGGTTTTACAAGGTTATGCACTTCCCAGGAAATGGGACACAACCTAGAAATACTCCCCAAGCAGCATAGGGACTGTGGGATAGAAGATGAGAAGGAAGGTAGTAAAGGATTGAGGAGGGTTAGAGATTTCATTTGACCCACACAAGACAGCATTCACGGACTTGTCTCATTCTCAGTTGGAATGCTCTGAATTTTCACTATTCTTTTGTCTATTAGAACACTGAGTGGTACCTTTCAGCTTTTCTAGCCTCAAGGCCCACAGCTCTGGGCTATCTCAGGCTCCCTCAGATTTTCCATATGGTTGTGCAAGAAGGCCTGGCCTGCCTTGTTTCTAGTCCATTGTTTGATTTTAGGCAAATGCATACAGAGCCTACCTTCAGTTTTTAACGATATTTCTCCTTCAATTAATGAGGGGGGAAAAAAGGAAAAAAAAAAAAGGAAAATGAAAATGGAAAAACAAGCCAGGCACTGGTTAATTTTCTTTTGGCACATTGTTTGCCTAATGCTTTATTGGAATAGGATAACATTTGCACGAACAAGAAATCCACGAACTTGGGCTTTTAATAATCAAACTACTAACTTAAGCATCATAGCAGCGTTTGGGTGATTAATGAAAGGTGTTTATAGCACCAGTTATTCTGTTTCATTTCAGCAACTGTGCAAAACTCCTTACAGGGTGTATGACATGTTGCTCCCTTCATAGAGCAGCCTCCATATGTTCATTAAGGTGGAAAAAAATACAGAAGCTAAATGCAGGTGTCAGCTGAAACCTGCAGAGGATCACTGCTTCAATGGTTTGTGCTTTCTTCTTTGATTTGCAATTAACATATTTCAGGACTTCAGACATGTTTTGCCAGTTGTCCCTGGGGTACCATCATTCCCTTTGTGTGGTTTGATTTCTTTCTTCCTTTTTATTTTTGCTTTTTAAGTATTACATTTTTACTGACACAAAGAAAGATATCAGAGGGCAGAAAATATTCTTGTGCATCTCCCTGCCATGGGATTGCATATTAGGATATTTGCTTCTTCCCTACTTTTTTTTTTTTTTAATCACACAGTTGTCCTAATGCTGAGGACCTTGAAATCCCTTGGGAAGACCATCTTAAATAAGGAATCAAAACAATTCAGGCTTCTCATCACAACTGTGGATTGAAAAATAAGCACACACCATGTTCACTCCCCTAACTGAGACACTTTCTGGAGCCTGTATTTAATGATGAAATGCAGCATGTTTTTACATTTGTATGGTGAATAATGAGCTGCATTACATGGGACTGAACTACTGCAGCCATCCTGACAGAATCCAGTATGGCAAAGTTTCAGAAAATCTCTGACTGCACTTCCTCCCTCTTGCCTGCTGCCTTCTGTTGCCTCCCCTCCTCTCTTGGCCACCTCTGCTGTGCTGCAGCAAAGGAGTGAGCAATATTAATTTGTTGGGGCTTCTGCCCTGACTTGCAAGGTTAAGAACCAGAGAAAAGCAGCTTAAACACCATCTTCTGTGGAGGACTCCAATTTCTTATCCTCATGAGAGTGGGTGATGAGAAAGGCTGATGCCTGGGCAGAGCTACCACAGGTCATTCTTTCTGTCCTCAAGCTGGCCAGAAATCCAGATGAGAAACTGATTTTGCATATTGGCAACCCTTGTGCTGGTATTTGAAAGGAGGTTGTTGTCATGCTTAGCATTTGCATGTTCAGAAGCTAGTGCTCCTACTCAGAGGGGGAAGTTAGTCATCCAAAATCCTGGGGAGAGGGGGAAACATTTACAGGAGCCAATGTACTAACTAAAAAACATGGATACAGAGAGATAGGGATAGGTGCCATGGGTGAGTGAAGACATTTTTTTAGGATTCAGTGTTATCTCACTGACTTTCTACATCCCATGCTGTTTATGCTTGTATAAATGTCAGCACAGTAAAAGGATGCATCATCCATTTCTTGGACATGATAATTATCAGTAGGGCTCATTTCTGTGTTCTTCACATGGCTTTCTTTTGAAGGTGCCTGCCTCAGATTTTTAATATCAGTTTCATCTATAAATATGGGACTGCATTACACAATCTCTTGTGTATACATGTCCTTTAATTCTTTTACGATTCAGCTGAATTAATTGTTATGATGAAGCAAGGGAATCACAAGAATTTTCCTCCTGTTTTCACTCTCAGGCCATTTCCTTATCCAGTATAATCCTAGATCTTCCTTAAAATATTAAAGAAACTGACACTCGTTAGAGAAATTATGAGCTACCCCTTTCTGAAACACCCTTTTTCTATCTCCTAACTGTAAGCTGATTTAAGTGCTGAAGCTTCTAAGGTGCTAAATTTGCCTTGACCATTACTGTTATTGCTGAGGAGGTAAGAATGTTTGAAAACATTCAAAGAGAAGAAAACCTTAACACTTCTCTTTTTTAAATGGAGATACTTGCTATGTTTTAGGTTGCATGCAAATTCAACAATGCATGGATGAGCCATAGATGTTAGAATTCAGTATTCTTATGTTTTTACAGGGCAGCATTTTGCAGAAGTCCCATACTGTAAAAAACTGCTTTGGCTGCCATGACATGGACATATAAGTGTGAGGATACTCATTATTCCAGCTGTTTCTTACACCTGATGTATAAGATCCTCCCCAATAAAATTATTAGGCTTGTCATAGTTCAGGGAAGAGATCTGCAAGTTAAACAGCTGAGATTGCACTGGACTGGTGTATCTGTGCAGAGTTGCTTGTGGTCAAAAGGGCCTAGGTACAAATTTTGGGAATTTTTGTTCATCCAGAGAGAGTCCAGCCCATGAAACAAAAGATATTTGAGCCTGGGTATTCCCTTCTTCTCAGCTTATCAGCAACAAACTTTGGAGATGATAGATGCATATATGATATAAAATGCTAAAGAATGAACCTAGCTCATTTTCCTCTTGAGGATCCTTCAAACCAGGAACTTTGAGGATAGCCTGATAAAAATGTATAGATTCTTTATTGGATCTCTAATGAGTTGCTGCCCTATAATTGTTGTTTATGCTTATTTTCATCTAATATACCATTTGAAAACATTTGACTGATTCTGTGCTCTCATCTTTCCATTTTCTTCTATCTGGCTAGGTAAAGGAAGTGGAAATGGAAACAGCGATAGAAAACCCTGTAAGTTTGTTTATAGGCTATCTTTGGGGCAGAATTTGGTGAATGACAGCTGCTGTTACAACAGCTCAAAAATACAGAACATCACTTTACATAACAATGTCTTAAACAGATTTCAGAAATGTTATTTGTAGGGGATAGTGTAAGCCTGTGTGCTCTCAGCTGTCTGTATTGCACTTTTCCTCTTTAAAAGCAGTATTTAAACACACAGTTGCCAGAGTAATTTATGGAGTAAACCCTGAAAAATTCTAAATCAGGATTAGTGTCTATTAACTCTATTAAGTTCTATTTGGCAGTCAACCAAAGCGTCAACTGAGCTCACTTTCCTCTTTATCCGGTAACTAATACTGGAAAAGCCACATGTACAATATCAAGTGAAAAAAGGTGTCCAGGGTAATGCTGCAACTATCAGGCCAAATTCTCTGCTGGCATAACTCACTGTATTTCCAAGCCAGATCTTTCAGAACAACCCGCCTGTCTCAAATTAATTCTTTGTATTCACTTTTTAATAAGCAACTTTCTAAGCAACGAGGGTTTTTTAGCTGCGTGACTTCTATTAAAGTCAATAGGAGTCATGTGGCTAAAACCCTATGTGATGCTTGAATTTATTGGAAATTGGCATCTGCTGCTGAGAGCACTTCCATTGTTTGGTCTTCCTGCCCAATCATCACTTTCTGCCTGGCCATGTAGCTCCTTGTGCTCCTATTTGCTGGAATCTCCATGCCTAACCTTTCTGTTCCTTCCCCAATATCCTTTCACACTAAAAATAAAAGTGCCTCCTCAGTGGAATCATTAGTGCCTCACGCCCTTTTGTTTGGATTTTCTGTGCACGGCCTCTTTGTTCAGCCTTGGCTGTTGCTGAACTTTGCTGTTGGCTGCTCTGAATCGTTGCATTGTTCGTGCAATCACTGACGTTTTCACAATCCTGCAGGATCTGGGTGGATGAAAGGTGCTCTGCACACAAAAGCCTGCCTCCTTTCAATTTCATTCTGAAATGATAGGGGTTAAAATACCTTCAAGTGGGTCTGGTAGCGTTACTTTAGTGAAAAGTGAGCTTCTAGCAGGTGTTATCAATTATTACCTGGGAATTTCTTGCTTCCCCAAAATGATGTTATTTGGCTGGAAATATGGTTTACTGCAGTTTCTCTGAGAAGTTTTAATCAGTGTGAATGTGGGCTGCAAAACCAACCCTTAGCGCATTGGTGTAGGATTTACTCACCAATAACTGAAAGCAGGTTATATTTTGTTAAAAATACCAAACTAACTTTTTGCTTGGTTCCCTATACATTTTATATGGACAGTATTCTAATTTGTATATTTGTCATAGAATTATAGAATGATTTGTGTTGGAAAGGACCCTAGAGATCATGGAGTTCCACCCCCTTGCAATGGGCAGAGACGCTTCTACCAGATCCAAACCCAAACCATTCTGTGATTCTGTTCTGTGGTTCAGTAATGGAGGTTTATTCTTCTCCAAAAAGTGTCTCTGAACATCTGCGTTTCAAAAAACCGAAATTATTTAATGCCAATCTACTAGAGTTTACAAACAGTTTTAAGAACACTGTATAGGAAAATTGCTAGTGATTTAATTTGAGTGGTGTACAGCTGTACAATAAAGGGTAGAAGCTGTCCAGTATTCTAAAGAGAAAGTGTAATTCAGATTCCTCCAGGTACTATATTAAAAAAAGAAATAAAAAATCTTAGGATTGAAGGCAGCATTACTCAAGCAACTTGCCAGCCCCTTGACTTAAGTAAGATGAAGATTATCTTCAAAAAAGATCTTGAAGAGCAATGGAGCACTGAATGAATACAGAACTCTTTTTGGGACAGTTATTGCTGAAAATCTCATATTTTAATATGGATGTACTACATGAGAAAACCCGCAGTGTTTCCCTGTAAGAAAATTTTGCATTTTTTCAGGCTATTATAGACTGAAAAATCTTTTAAAATATATTATTTTTATTCATTGAATGGCTTTAATACTTATCTAGGGATCCCAGATCTTCAGAAGCTTATTTGTCTATCAGAGGTGCAGCACTTGTGGTGTAAATGTCAGTCCTTGAACATCCTTCTTTGCCCTCATTATTTGGGAATGTGCTAAGATAAAAGGAGTCCTTTTCCCTTATGCCTCTTTCCTTCCCAGTCATGCTTCTCTTACAACCAGAATAATGTGAGTTAGTGACAAGTGCTGTGACTATCTTTCAGGGTTTACCCTGAAAAAAATAGATTTGTGTTCTTAATACATTTTCTTGGTAAGGCTGCTGCCGGCCAAGTGAAATTGCAAGTGTGTTTCCATTTGACAGGGTTTGGAATGACCTTTGCTCATTTTCCACAAGATTTTCTGTGGAACATTTACCGTAGCCATGTTTATCAAAATAGGTTTTTTTTTCAGATTTTCCACTTTTTTGAAGTCCAGTGTTTGGCCTGAGATATACTTTGTTCATAAACAAAAGACACCAGAAACTATCAAAGATAAATATGTAAGATAGACACATGCAGTAAAAATGCTGATAGTAATATTAACATTTTGTAAAGGAAGAGTGGATCAGAGATGTATTTTTGAAGAAAAATTAAGAAACTTTTCATTAAGAAAAATATTTTATCTGACGTAAATCTGACCTGAGCTAAATTTGAACTGCCCTGGAGAAAGCAAAAATCTGTGCCACACCATGGGACATCCAAACTAAGCAATCCCCCAGATAAAAGATTTAGCACAAAGTTAGTTTTAAACTAAAGAAGACCAGCACTTTAATCTTTTTGCTTGATTTCCCTTTCAAGCACAGTCATCCATTTAGTTCCCTGCTGTCCTCATGAAGAATTTCCTCACGATGAAATCAGGGTTCGGAGATTTATTATGCAACGAGCAGAGCAGGTTCAAGCTGATAAAGACTTCCTGGGTGAGTGAAGGATGCTTAATGCCAGGAAAGATACTCTTTTAATGTGAGGTTCTTGACCATTTATTACATAAAAATGTTAATCTGATAGTGTTTTTAATCTGCTTGTTATCAGCAGCGGCTGCTTGGTGTTAAAGACAAGATAAAAGGCAGAGCTGAGGAAGCAGATTTGGGGAGCACTCGCTCAGTTAACATGCTGGATGCAACACACCTGCCTCCCATTTATCTGCTCTTCCAGAGTGAGGAGGAGAGGGATTAGGGCTGAGATAAGGCACAGCTTGGTGGGCTGATTGGGCAGCGGAGTGTGCATGCTGAAAGGACACTGCGCCACAGATAAGCCGCGATAAACGTTGGGACAGTCATTTCCCAGGAAGCTCTGCAGAGCAGAGGATTTGCTTTACATGCCATTTTGAGGGGTTCACCGAAAGCAGAATATTTAATCCTTCCTCACCCCTCCACATCTCCCTCCCACCTCACAAGACCTGCAGAATTTATGAAGCCAAACTTCCTGCAGATTTCCTGTCCATGGTGTGCCCTGGGCTTGTTCCAGCTAATGTATGGGCTGGTCCTCCCCATGAAATCTTGGAAGGCAAGAGACACCGTGATTAGTCCTGCCTTTTGTGCGTGCAAAACCAATTGCTGGTGTAAAATCTAGAGTGGCTGTCAAACTGGGCTGAAGTCTCTCATGGACTCAGGAGTTATTGGTGACCTGGAGGACAAGCACTGTAATAATATAAACCTTGTATTCTGAGAAGACCAAGATAAAGGTTATCTCTGTCTACAAGACAAAAATTCAAACTTCTTCTTGCAGGATTTGGCTCACCAGTAAAGTTTTCATATTTGAGTTGACACAAATATCTGCAATCAGTCAAGTAGCTGGATAGCAAAGAGCTTGCCCATTTCCAAAAGTGTGGGGGATTAAAATCATTGACCCTAGGATGAAGATATGACCAGTTCAAGCTTTTCTTGCCTGAGGAGACATGAACTCATTTCTAGCTGTGAATCCCTCATATTTCCCACAATCTAGTAGACTACCATAGCAACCAGCCACATTTTTATGTTGGGGTGATCTGCTTTTTACCCAAAAGACATATTTACAGTTATAATTTCTGTTGAAATCAATAAAAAAAGTCTTCTTTGGTAATGCAAACTCGCACTGCTGAGAAACTTCCAGCAATGTCGTGGGCTGATGGTAAGTTCACACAGCATTTGGTCTGAATGGGTACAGCCTGTGCAGTCACAAGCACAGTGTGTTACTGTGACTTCAGCAGGAGCCATGGATGCACAAGCTGGGTGCATCCAGGAGCAAACTACACTTTAGGCAAATAAAGCATTTGAAATGACTTTGAAGTGAACAGGCTGAAGTCTGCACATGCTTTGGTGTAGCGTGGATGTGAACTGGTCCGTCATAGATGAATGGGTAGAGCTGGATGGATGCTGTGCATGTGCTGCCCAACATCTCCTACTCAATGGATTACCAGAAATCCTGAATCACACCCTGTAGTCAAGTGGGATTTCTCTGTCTTTGAGCTGTCTTGCCTAGTGGCAGTTGTCTCTGCCCATGGCAGGTGGGTTGGAACAAGATGACATTTGAAATCCCTTCCAAACCAAACTGTTCTAGGATTCTATCCACATATGCTAAACCCAAGGGAGACGCATATTAACAATCCTACATCACAGGCATTTATGTCCATGAGGGAAACAGTGGTTAGACTGAGCAAAACTCCCAAAGGCAGAACAAAACAAATGAAAAATCAAGGGCTTGTTGTTGCTTAATCAGACATTCACTTGCTGATCCACTCAACTGCATTTAAAAATGCATGTGTGCTGGGGAGCTGTGTAGCTACTATCCAGAGCATCCAAAGTTCTACATTTGTCCCAAAAGCAATATTAGCAGAAGGGTTCTCCAAAGGAGCTGGGCAATACCTTGGTGTAAATACTGTTTAAATTAGGGTTTTCTCTTGAATTCAAACCTGGAAGCTCCTTGTTCAAGCACCAGATAGAGAAGCCTCCATTCATGCTGCTTTTAGGTTGAGAACTTCAATCTTTTCTCCACACCAGCTGAGGAACCACATGTCTAGACAGGATGTGATCACTGCCAAACTGATCTCTAGTTGATCTGAAGACTTAAAGTCCTGCCATATTCATTTAATCTTGGGAAACCCAAAAGTTTCTAATGGTCACAGCAGAGCTTCCCAGAGTGCAAGGAGTATTTTGACAATGCTCTCAGGCACATGGTTTGATGCTTGGGCTTGTCCTGTGCAGGGCCAGGAGTTGGACTGATGATCCTCTTGGGTCCCTTCCAACTCTGGATATTCTATCATTCTGTGATTCTACCATGGGTACAAACCTCTGGTCTTAGGCAAAGGATTAACAAGATTGATGATTACAAAACAAATTGGAAAATGTCCAATACTGACCTCCTACAGATGATCTCAGCTAAGCCTATATTCCCCCCCGAGGCAGTCATCTGAATAAAGAGATTACCAGGCACTAAATGGGTTAAAATTGCTGAGGCAGCAGAAGTACTTTGTATGACAGAAGCTTTGGTCCCTCTGGGTTAATGGAGGTTGTTAGCAGATGGATCCCAACTGATCTCAAGTGGTAGAACACAGGAAGGAGAGAAGAAGCAGAAAAGAAGTCCCAGCCACAAAGTCCATGGTTTTATTCATCAAGTTCTACATCCAAGAGCAAATTGGAAGTCTGTGCAAGCTGCAGTGAATTGGAGTAACGTGCGTTGTTCACCAGTTCTGCTAAGTAAGCAATCGATATATTTACTCCCTGGATAGAATACAATTTTGCTGCTGTGACAGTGCTACTTCTACTACTCTGTGAAGAAAAATGACTCCATGGAGTCCATGATCCCTATCTGGTCAGAGCCTCCACTCTCTGGAAGATATTTTTAAAGATAACCAAAAATCAAAAAGAACATTTGCGTTGCAGCAAAGCCAAGAAATTCAGACACACAATAGAATTCAATGGCAAGTGATTAGCCCAACCTATTTCACTGAGATACTGCCAAGTCATCTGGATGGTTTCAGCAGCCATGCATCACTTCTGCAACCCTTACATGAAGCAGACAGTTGCCAGTGGATTCAGATGAAATTCAGCTTTTTGCTGAATTTTGCTTCATATGGTTTTTAAAGGAAAATCTTATCTTGTCAGGTTTTTGTTGCTGCTTGTTTGTAGTTTTGTTTTCATTTTTGCTGTTCATGCTTATTCAGGTATCTAGCTGTATTTGAGTGTTCTGAATGCAAATTTATCTACTCACAGAGCTCAGGCTCAGGCTAATCAGCAGATAGCAGTCACAAGATACTCTTCTATCTCATTAGCAATGGAGAAGGGAAAGAAGAAAGGAAGGTGGGAGTCATGAGGAATGGACTTACAGCTAGAAGTGAAAAGAAATCATAGTGATGAGACATATTTTTGTGAACCTACATATTAGATAGGAATTTTCGGCATCCGCTGTAGGATACTATGGGAGATGAGAGAAACAGAAGAGGAGAATCTCTTCACTGGGAATCTCTTTAAAGACTTCATAAAATCATGGCAAAATCAGCCTAAAGGAATAGGGTACTTTTTTGACCATTTCAGATTGTTATTGGGAGATTAATGAGAATAGTTTGAAGCAGAAGATTAATGTGGTCTCTTCTTATAACCTGCTCCCCTCCTCATAAATCTCCCATTATTTCATACTCACTAAGCAGCATGTTGCTTCACCTTCTCTGAGACATGAGTCCACCAACAGATCTCTGTCATTTGCTCCCCTGTACTTCCCAGAAGTCAATACCCTACTTAAATAATACCTACACCTCTCCCAGCTGATAATCCTCTTCTCCTTTGGCAGAGCCTCACCACTACTAATGAACAAAGAGACCAAGAAAAGAAAAAAAAATTAGACTCATGAAAGTATCAGGATCAACTCCTGAGGGTAAGATATTTAAATACAGTGTGGATACCAACTGAAATTGTACAAAATTAATAAGTTTGATTTTTGCTTCTCTCTCACTGGTAAGTTTTATACTTCATTTTCTCCTTTTTGTCTTGAGAGGGATACACTGAGTGTTCTTTCATTCTCGATCTCTTGCTCTAAAGCAGTCCTCGAGGTAATGTCACAGATGGCCACCACCACCTCAGCTGTCAAAAGGAAAGCTCCCATAAGAGGAAGAGCTGACAGCCCAGGTGGATTCTCATGTGCTTGAACTTCAGCACTGCAATTATAACCCAAATACAGAGGAGAGCAGACACAACTCTCTAAACACCTCATCACTGCATTCCCACAGCGTGCCTGGGAGAAGAAATCACAGCTGCATTTTGATGTTATACAAAGATAAAGAACGAGCTAGATGAAGTGATTTATTTAGGGTCACTCAGAACATCTCTAGTTGAATCAGAAACAGAGCTTCAGTACCTGGAGCCCTGTTCCAGTTAACAGTTGTATCTGCCCAGGTGACAGACTACACTTTCACTCCACAGAATAACAAAATCAACTCTCCTGAATACACCCTGTTAAAAATGTTGTCCCCTGTAGCAAGATTGCAAGAGATTCACAAGCCTCCTACGTGCACAGAGACCAGAACAACCCTGCCAAATGCTGTCCTAAATTATTCTTGTGTAAAATTCATTGGGTGCAAAACAGGAATAGTAGAAAAGGCGGAAGGAGATGAGCTGTTCTTGAAAGTTTTTTCTTATTATGCAAACACAGAGTCCAAAGATTTTCCAGGGAATTGTTGTGTTAAATAGCCACAGTTGTAAATGGTGAATTCATAAATGAATACAAATGTGTAGCTGTCATAACTGGCAGATGACACTTCCTGAAGGATAAGCTTGTACTCTTCCCCAGCGAAGGCGGCATGCAAGAGTTTCATCTCCTGAGACTTCTAATGTACAAATTCTTTGGCAATTCTTCCTAAGGCGGAACTGTTTTTAATTTAGAAGACGTCAACCTACTTGTACTACTGGGAGAAATTAATAAGCCAAGGATGCAGGTTGGCTGTACTATAATAGTGAGTAGATATGTCTCCATTAATTGCAGGATTGCCTGTGCTCACTTAAAATCTGTTCTGTCTCAGAGCTTGATCGTGTTGCCTGTGCTCAGATAAAATTCCCTTGAGCTTTTAACACCTTTCCTGCTGCTGACCCCTCAGGGCTGGGTTTGTTTCATGTCTGCATGCTTCTTCACATGCTGAGCCATATATTTCTTCTTTCTGTATGGCACAGATATGAATATAGATGTCTATATGTCCTGTAATACTAAGCTGTGTTTCTCTAATCTGTCCTAGACATTTAGAAAGGCAATTAAAGCAAAGAGAATCTAAAAGCCCTATTCAAGTGATCTGGGTTATAAACAAGTCTTTGGATCTATATTTTCACCTGGTTGCTATAACCAGGCCCAACATTGGGCATCACCAAAACCAACTTTCTCCCCTGACCAGACATGGGCACTTCATGTTGCTTGAATTCAGCCTTGATAAATGGGGCAAAATAAGTCTTGGACAAACAAACAAACAAACAAACAAACAAAACCCAGCAAGAAATAACAAAAAAACCCCACAAAACTAAATAAGAAAAGGAAAGAAAATGAAAGAAAAGGAAAGAAAAGAAAAGAAAAGAAAAGCGTCGTGTAGGGA
>JAYDZK010000056.1:4754792-4807100 GCA_034509185.1 Euphonia xanthogaster | reverse complement strand
TCTCCCTCTCCCTCTCCCTCTCCCTCTCCCTCTCCTCCTTTTTCCTTTTTTCCTCTTCTTTTTCTCCTTTTCCTTTTTTCCTTTTCCTTTTTTCCTTTTTTTTTTTCCTTTTCCTTTTTTCCTTTTTTTTTTCCTTTTCTAGTGGTAGAAGTTGCTAAGTCTGTACCTCTGGCTGGACACTGGAGAACAAATTGATCTGTTACCTTGAGCTCATTTTTTAACCTCCCTCTATTGACATTTAAGTAACTGATTCTTCTCCATCATTGTTAGCTGTCTTTTCTCCTGCCTGTCAAGAGCTTGCTAAATTAAGATTCACAGCCCAGGATAGTTTTCATATGAAACCCAAAGAAGTCAATATGTTTACTTAGATAAATGGTTATTTTACAAGGTAGTGTAAAATGCATAATTTTCTGTGGTATATAAATCCATGAACCACAATCCATCATGAGTGACTCATTTAATCTCTGATGTATCAATGGATGCCTTCTTCCAAGAGCAATCTGGACTAAGTCACTCACATTAGGAGATCTGGAAAAAAGCTGCACAGGGAGCAAATGAGGAGACCAGAATCAAAATGATGGCAAAGCATCCTTGGTCATAAGGCAGAGATCACAAAATCCTGTTACAGCCTCCAGTGTATCACTCTCCCTTTCCAGGATTCACGCCCTCAAAAGCATTTTCTGCTGCTTTTCCTTCTCACATTTGGACTGGATTACAGAGCTATCTGCAACTGGAGATGAGGAGCATTTTTACAGGCTAACAAATCTACTAGAACCAATGGTTTTAATCTCTCCTTGGCTACAGAATCAAAGCCAAGTTCTTTGCAGGTGCAAATGGGATCTGCTCCACTGCCTTAGGTGGAGTTTCACTCATTTACACCATTAAAGAATTTGGCACTGAGGATGTTGAGATCAAAAGGTTCCAGTTGGCAAGGAGATGTGCAGAAGAGAATCTGTCTGGGGAAATATTCTGAGAAGACTTATCTATTCTGTGGAAAGAGAACTTACCTCTCCCCGGAGGAGTCTGGTATTGATAAGTCCAAATTATACTAAATTTTGGGACATTTCCTCTGACCCTGCTAATTCTAAACTGGGCAGTTTGGAAAGTCTGCCAAAACCCTGCAGACGGAAAGCACATTGGTGTGCTCCTCTGTGTGCATGTTCACATCATCCTATCATATGCATATTTTATGCTTTTATTTTCCCCTGACATAGCAATTACTGGTGGTCTGTATTGTTCATTTAATAAAATGAGGTTTGGAACATATCCTGCCATAGCTGCTTGCACAACACACACAAAAAGAAGTGTCATTATTAGTAGATGTGTCTGCATGGTGCCACTACTCCATTGCCAGAAGCAAATTTCACCTAATTTGGAGTTCTTGCACATGCAACAAAGCCTTTGCCATTTTTGTTTCAGAGAGAACTAAGAAAGATCTGTTTATTTGTTAATAATAATTTTGGGAAATACAGGGAGCAGTGAAATATAAAGACCCATTTAGAAAAAAATTATCAAAACTAACATTTCAAGTGAGTAGAATAACACAGTCTCCAGTCCCTCACCCCCTCTTTCTCTGGTAAATATATGCAGCTTTTCCAAAAAGACAGCATCAGTATATTTACACTTTTATATCTTTGGATGCTTGTTCAGAATCCAATTTGCTCCTGGACAAGGGCATATTGATGAGTACCTGGAGTGTTTATTTGGATGGACGTGCTTGCTCTGATAGCCAGCTCCACTCCAGGAGCCCTTATCCATTCTCAAAAGCTCTGTACCAGCATTCAGCCTTCTTTCCTCTAAGGAAGGCACAATACTTGCCTCAGCCTACACTCTTTCAGGTAGCAGGAGGATTCTGCACCAGGTTGGATCAGGTGTTTTTCCGACTCCTGTGTCCAGCAGTGAAACTTAGTGGATGCCTAGAGCAGGCTGTAAGAGCAAGCCAAGCTTACAGTATTTTCCCATCTTCCCAAACTTCCTGGCTGAGGGATGCTCTGTAGATATAGCAACACACTGAGTTTTTATTGCACAGTTTAGGATACACTTTTATACCTGAAAGCATCCTACTTAATCTGTATAGACACCTGCCAGCAATTATTCCCACCTCTTCTTTTCAGGTCCCCTCCAACAGGGTGGGTAAATCTGAAACTGCACCTGGCTGAAGTTCAAATCAGGGTCTGTGAGTATTCTGGGGAGGACTTTCCCTTTGATCTGTGCTTCTGCTAGTTATGTCTACACTGATATGAAGATCCAGACCAGGAACATGGCCTAAGGACCATTTCCTGACCATGCACAGACCTTTAGTCAGCAGCCTGCTCCCCTGCAGAGCTTTGGGTTGTGCCAAATGTCACTCTCTAAAACATTCCAGGTTTCGGGCTGGGGGACAGCAGGTACCACAGACAGGTTGATGCTGGCAGTTCTGCCTGGGGCTGGGGGAGTGTGTGTGGGTGGACTTGAGTTGCACCAGCTCAATAACATGTGGGGTTATAGGATGGTCCTTGGCTCTTTTCTTCCGAGGACTGACAGAACCCCAGAGACATGCCCACAACATATTCACCAGCAGCAACATGAACCACTAGTACCACCAGGACTTTCAAAATTAATCTTATCACCTTCCCAAGAACAAGTTTTCTTGCTCTGGCAAATTAATTTTAAGACAATGAATAAAGTTGCATTAAGAAAAGTGGAGGCATGGAGGATCTTTCAAGATGGTCCCCGAACGAGTTGTGCAGCATGTGAAAATTAGTTCCTTTTGAAGTGTTTCCTGTCCTGCTCCAATGTCATTTATTCTGTCCTAATGTATTTTGTGAAAGTCAAGCAGAGAAATACATTTATATAAGACAAACCACTAGTAAGGGTCATAGACTTCCATTTTTATTTTAATAAAATCTTTGAAGACTAACTCATACAATTTGTGAATCACACTTCATGAGAAAGACTTCCCAGACGTTTTTAATAATTTGAGGTATGAAGCTGACTGAAAATACCAGAACAAAGAACTGCTTCTGTGTGCTCACTCTTGTATTCAACCAAAGATAAGTAGCTATATGACAAAAGTATAATCTTATACCGATGGGAGAGAAGAACATAAAGAAATTTAAACTATGACAATGTTTTTCTGGTTAATGGTGCTCAGATTGTATACAGAAGGGGTTGATTATCCTTGTCTAAAATATACAGATTTTTCTTAGATAAACACACCAGCTGATGATATTTCTATCTTTTTCCAAAATAAGGTATCTGTGCAGTAAATTAGGAAATGTCCTGAAAGGCAAGAAAAATGTAGCTGAAGAAAAGGAGGACAAGTATTGCCTTCCAGAGCATCACTTCATTGGCTTATTTAAAGTCAGAGTTCTCAATTCTGCTGCAAAGAAGCAGCAGCTGGATCATGGTACTTCAGCAGCTGGAACTGGAGAATGTCTCATACAGAGGCACAGTATAGAACATTAGAGATGTCTAAATGCTCATATTCTTTATTATATCTGTTACTACCTGTCTGCACAAAACTTTGAACTGCTGCATCCTTGTAAGCAGGTTTTAAACCTTTTAAACCAAAACAGGGTGCTCTGCTGCAAGAATGCAGTTAACCTCCACTACTTCCTTATGGAATATGGTTATCCCTAGTGTAGGAATTCCTGCCTGAAATGATTTTGTCTGTGTGGTGTTCAAAAGTTGTACATGTTGAATCAGTAACTTCTATCTTCCTCAATGATTAGTGGGGCTCTAGAGGCTATTATTTGCCATTCTGGGGCAGATGCTCACCAGACTTCAAGGGATCACTCTGATTTATATCAGTAGAAGTTTTGGCATGTTTATGTGAGGGGAACTGTTGTTCTCAAGAAAACTGAACATGAGCACTAACGTAAAACCCCCACATTTTAACGTAGTTCTGTTGTGGGTATAAATACACTTGTGTGCCCAAAACAGGATAGCTGCTGGGTTTATTAAAGTGTGCCTATTTTTCCAATGTTTATTCATAATTAATTTGGTAATAAAGATTTCAGCTGTGGTGGAGTCTTTATCCTACCATAACAGGAGCTCCTGGCTTCATAACTTCACTGGAGCAACCCACATGATGAATATGAGCTGAAGAACAGAAGCCAAATCCTTCTAGGCTCTGCATATTTGTGCTTGCCAGAAAAATTACGGCCAGTCGAAGGAGCAGGAGATGGAAAGTAGCCACCTCTGCTTTGGCACTTCTCAGAGCCCACTGAGGCCACTGTGCAAGCCTTTATACTTGGACCTACATAAGTACCTTCTGAAGCTGGATACTGAAATTGGGGGGCAGCAGGGACTGCTTATTTATGAGTTACTTAGCAGTTGCCATAAGGCATAGCCTCAGTGCCGCTTATTCATACTCCTGGCAAAGGTTATCCTCCTGGGAAGTGGTGTTGCTGGCCAGAAAACAAGAATACTTTACTGCTTCTCTCACAGAGTGTGAGTATATTCACTCTGGGGGCACTTTTAGCATTTGGCCCTGTGCCTGGACATCATTACTATTGGGCACTGGTACTGCACACAGCCAAGCTGACCAGAGCCTGTGCTGAAAAGATTACATTCTCCCAAACCAATATTTTCAATTTGGCCCTCATGCTTCTGACAGCAGGAAACTCTTGGAAACACCACAGGCTGTGTTTTCTGTAAGCACCATTACCTGAAAAAATCCTGGTGAATATCAAGAGGTTCCATGAAAACAAGAGGATGAAGAAATGCAGTCCCCTCCAGCGAAGTGGGATGAGCTGAAGTGAAGCAGTTAAACAATATGTGCTCCACGTGGCACAAAAGCTCAAATTGCATTCAAGCAGCTCTTCTGAAAAAGCACCTGGTTAAAGAGTTTGGGGTAAACCACCAGAACTTACTTTAAATACAGGGGAGAATATTTTCCTATTTATACTGTAGCTTTAACTTTTATAAATTTAAAAACATCATCCTACCTAGAATTGGGACTGACAACAGACAGCAGCACCACGTGTCAGCATACCCTGAATCTAAAAGAGGAGGGAGCTTCAAGAAGCAAGTACTCCTATTCATGTCACAACTGCAGTTAAGTGCTTTGCTATATCTGGGCATAAAGGAATATAAAGCAGCTAAAAAAAAAAAGGTAAAAATCTGAATATCACTCTATCTATGGCATCTCATGTTGTTGGATTTCTAGAAACTGTATTTGTTAGTTTTCTTGGCAGAGACCCCGACTGGAAAAAAATGTGATGATACTCCAGCAACAAAACATTTTCTTGCTTGCTGAGCTTAAAACATTTCTGTGGTTGCAGTGGCTTCTATGGGACTATTCCCATACCATAATCTTAAGCACATAATTAAGGGCTTTACTGGATCGGTGCCTGAAAAACCAATGCTGATTTCTATTGAATGCACATTATGTTAGGGACCATTTGTAAGCTCATTAAAATGAACAGAAAGGATCCAGCAGATGCTGGGCCAAGCCTGGTCTCAGGACTTTCATCAGAGAAACAACGTTGTCTCTTGTTTACACTTCCACGGGTCACTGAGTTCCCAGACTCTGAGCCATTGATTACATCGTATTATCAATTAAGTTAGAGATTTGCCATCAGCTTAAATGGGCACAGGGTAGAACATAAGGAAATAAAAAGCAGAATCATGTTCAGTTTGTGAGTCTGGGTATCAGGTACTTAAACAAACAAAAGAATCAGGCATGCTCATGAATTCATGGACACAGAACAGCCTCTGCTTTAGTGTACCGTGTGTACTGTGTGCAATGTGTTTGGGAATGGACATTGCATTCCTGTGGAACAACATTGGGCTTTCACCCTTCCTCCCCTTCCCTCAATCCCCAGACTCATAAATCCTCCATTTGTCTCACCTGTAGCTACAATAAAGCCATTCTCACTGGTATTAACATCTGCTGTGGTCATTCTTCTGGGCTGAGAAAGGCAGAACATTTTCATTGCTCGTTCATTTGTGAACACTAGTTAAGTAAAGCTGTCACTTGTGTCCAATTATGGGTGAGTATTTTATAGCACAGTCTCCTTCCTAAAGCTAAACTGACACGGCCAAGCCCCATTTTATAGGCATCCTTAAATTCTTCCAAGCCATATTTAAAATCCTTATGCTCAGAGATGGCAGGTGCCGTGTGTTTTCACAGCTACATTAACAAATGCAATTTTGTGGCAACTTGACCACGCCAGTGAAGCAGTAAATTTCTGTAATCTCTGTGGTTAAGAATTTCACACAGGACTTTGCTGGGAATGTGTAAAGCCCATTAGTACAGGAGCACGATGAAGATAAAATTAAAACACCTTTACAGTAAAAGCCAAAAAAAAGAGTGAAGTCTGGGGATTTTTTTTTCCTACTAGAGCAATGACACGTGTCAGAGGAAAATGCTGAAAGAGAAAAAAGTAGCTTCACTGAGCTCACCCATCCTACTCTCCTTCTCAAATGACTGCCACCAGTTTAGGTGAGAAGAGGTAATTTGGTTATACAAATGCTAACACAGGCTTATCCTAAAGCATAACTGGGATGCAAAACTTTATAAATATCTTTTCCAAACCCTTGCTCCTTGTTACAGCACACATATTGTCCTCACAAATGTTTCTGCAGGCTTAGGGAGATGATAGCCGAAACCTCCCTAGTCCTGAGCACGTGCAGAGTGCACTGGTGCTTCTGCAGCTGTTTCAGTCACAGAATCTGCATTTTCCAGCATGGGCTCTGTTATTGGAGCTGAGACACCTTGGTGCTACTCAGGACAGCCCAAGAACCCCCCAGCTCCAGTACCTCAGCACTGTGAGGGTTGGGAGCAAAATTTACCACTTCCAGAAGCAGAGGGTCTGTGCAGCATCTTTGGATCATTGACTTAGCCTGCTTTGGAAAGGGATCTGTGCTGAAAAATGGGGCTAATACCACTTTCCATTCCCCTGAATGTTTCATCCAACTCCTCAGGATTCCAGAGTGTGTCTGAGAGATACCACTGCCAGAGGAGAGTTTTATACACCCGGACCCAGGACTGAGTTTCTGGTCTCCAACAGATCCTGAGACAGATGTAAGATTTTGCAAGAAGGTGTCTCAATTACCAGCAGAAAGCAGATGAAAACCAGCAGTTGAATCCTGTACAAATTCACACCCTTTTTTTTTTGACCTGTAAGTCATTTCAGCAGATATTTCCCAGATTTCCTATAAAATCATGTGAGCTATAGATTTTTTTTTCTTTAAAAAAGAAAGATGTGATTCCAGCATAATCACCTCACTCCAGGGATTGGATCTCTTGGAAAGTAAAGAAAACAAACTGCTCAGAATGCAATACTAGCCAGGGAGGGAATTGCATTATGGATTGCTCCCAGACTCCTTCAGCAGGTTTTACCACAGGGTTTGGGCAAAACTCGTAAAGAGCACAGATCAAACAAGAAAACATCTTTGAATGCCTATAGTTTGTTGTGAGACAGAAGTGCTCTGAAAGGTACACTAAGCAGCTCACTCAATCTCTTAAGACTCCACACAAGCACGCAGGGTTGGGGAGATCAGCTCACACGCTTCTGCACGCTGTGTGGCTGCACTGAAACCAAAAAGGCTATTCACAGAGTGGCCCTTTGAAGTCAGTGGACTTTTGTCATTGATTTTGAGAGGCCCAGGATTTCATTCGCAGTGTGTAAGGTTAAGCATGTGTATAAATCCTTGCAGGATCAAGGCTTAAATGTGTAAACCTGTTCAGCAAGAGTACCCAGCCTTTAATGTCCTGTGAATGTGGTCTCTTACTTTGTGACTGGATAGGCAGCCTTTGCTCTCGAGTGCAAAAGCTTCATTTGGTATGCACATGTCCTTCATAATTCCGGGACCTAGAGTGCATGGAAAGAAAGGTGTTGGTAGAGCCGTGAGCTACTCGTTAATGGAGCGCCTATGGAAAACATCAACTGCATCAGATTGATTAAGAGCCACTATTAATAATAATTGATAATTCTGTCTCTTGTTATCTAAAATGCAGTCCACGGGCCTTCTGGACTGCTCACTGAGTTAGTAGCTGGTACAGAGTTTATACATTAATCATTGGAAACAGCAAATGTGTCAGAGACCCAAACCCGTGTTCAGAGCTCTGTTTTGATGAGAGCAGTTCATGTACACGATTACACATTTTCTGCTGGCTCCAAAATCTGGCCACTCCCATTGTCTGAATAAAGACTACTTCTGCAAAACATTTCAGAGCTCAGTTTCAGAACAGAGCTACTTCAACCATGTGTGATGATCATAGGATTATTAAGGTTGGAAAATACCTCCATGATCATCAAGCCCGACCTACCTTGACTGAATACCACCATATTGAGAAGTGGATCAACAAGCATGAGTGGACAATCAAACATTTTATGCTCAAATGAATGGCAAAATCCAATTTCTCTGACTTAAACCAAGCCTACACTTAATGTTTAAGATGCTGATTCCTCTCTTCACTGTTACTTCAGTGAAGAGAGGAATGAATCCTAAAGGGAGACCACGTTTGTCTGATGGTAGAATATGTTCCTATTGCTGAATGTCTCACCTGTCTAGTGGGGTTTTATGTGTCCAACAGCCATACTATGAGTTTGTATCACAGAATCACAGAATATTCTGGGTTGGAAGGGACCCACAAATATCACCAAGTTCAACTCATAAGTTTATGGCCCATACAGGGACTGAACCCCCAACCTTGGCATTACCAACACCATGCTCTGATATACATATTAATACACATTTATCTGCTGACATATTTTAAATTAACCCTTTAAATTAACTAGATTTTTCTTGAATATAAACCTGACTGCTGCTGGTTATGGTGATCCTTGGGTATCATTTCCTCTAGACCTTGCAAGAAGGCTTCTCTGCTGCTGCCTCCCTCAGACCCTTTTAACCCTTTGCTCAGGTGGGATGTGACCCACCAGCATCACCCACAGCCCTTCATGTCCCATACCATGGACTTGGACATGAAAACAATTGCATGGGGCCAGCACAGGGCCAAGAGGACACAAAAACCCCCTCCACGGATGGCCAGGTGGGCTGAAGGTGTGAGGTACATTTGGGAAGTGGGGGTTGCTGTTCAGAACACAATTTTTGCACTTTTAACACAACTTTAGCTGTAAAAATGTAGGAAGACACAGTATCGGTCTGAAAGCTTTCAAATGCATAAAGTGTCCTCTGGATAAGAAAATTTACATCAGCAACATCAACTCATTATAATACTGGTGCCTAAAACAGGTAGACTTCATTACACTCATGGAGTTTCCTGAGTTTGGGATTTTTTATAGCATTGCAGCCTGACTTAAATGCCACTGGCCTACTAAGTAGAACAAATAAACCAATCACAGCACCTCCTTTCACTGGATCAGTTCAGCCTAATAAAATCAACCACAAGGAACAAGATTAATTGGACGTTAAACACATTGCCTGGGATGCACTTGTGACTGCTTCCCTCCAGCAGCCCTGGAGGACTGATGATATATATGAATGACATTTTGTCAGTGATGTATGGATGTGCCTATGCAATCCAGACCTAACTGCACTAGGATCAGCCTTGTTTGAAGCCCACTGCCAGGTATATGAGGCTTGATAAGTCAATAGTTTTTCCACATAGGTAATTTATGGAGTTTTAAGTCCTCTGTCTTCATGAAGTAGTTGCAGATGTCTAAAGTAAGGCAACAGGTGAGAAAATTTGAGGAGAAGAGCAAATTAAATGAGTTTTGAATATGGTGTCTTTCTGTGGGATGGTAAGAAAACAGATGTCAGAAAAGCACCTGGTTGTTTTCTCTGACTAAAATGAGATCCAGAGGTGGCTCACCCACAAATAGGTGTCTACATTATCGGCACCTAAATTTGGATGAGATGAATCCCATCTCTGGTGCCCAAATGTCATGGACAGAGAGCAATCACCTCTATGAGTAACACAGAGGCAGTTGGAGGTTCCAGACTGAGAAGGAAAATAAAAAACCAAAAATATATGTGCAGAGCTTTTGGGTTGCTCCCACTTTGTTGCCATCCCCAAGGAAGACGACAATATGTGTGAGTAGGAAAGATGTGGCTTCAAGAACTCTGAGCACATCAGGGCAGGAACTGAGTTTCAGGCCATGGGATATGCAAAGCAACCCCAAGAAGGCTTTGGGTGATGATAATTTTGGTCTAGATCTCTCTGGGCTTCTAGTTACCTTTTCACTTTGTTTTCCTCTTGCTATTATTTTACTGTTTACCTTAATAGCTAAAATATTTATATTCTTAATTCCTATCTGGTGATCTGATAAATACTGTGAGCCCTACTGCCTTGGGGGTGACGAGAGTCATGAGGAGGTTTTAGGTTTTATTTTTAGGGTTCTCTATACTCTACACTGGGTTAGGGGCCCCAAGGACTCTGCAGTGAGCCATGTGCACATCACAAGGAGATGAAGGGCATGTGACTGGCTTGTGGGAGAAGTGTGTTAAGGCAAGTGGTAGCCCAAAATGTTATCAATCAGGTAGTGGGGGAGGATCAGACACTTAGGGTCACTCTGAGCCTGTATACAGGATTCTTGCGAGAGTGGTTCTTGCTGGAAGAAGACCATGGCTAATATGTTAAATCAAATGGAAACAGAGCAAGCCCCTTACAATGACATAAATCATTTGCAGTTAGAAGAGAAATCCAAGAGTCTTTTACTTCTAGAATGAAATGGAATAATCTGCAGTGGTTAAAATCTAAGAATTTTACCAAGATTCTATCACACTTGAATTGAGCTGACCAGAAATGCAATCTCGTTCAGGGAAGGACATGCTATGACATTCTTTAGTAATTCTTCAGAAAAATCTGGGAATTTGGCTTCTCCCAGGAGAAAGCAACTGCTGAAATCCCATCATTATTGCCCATGGCAAGTCTGTGATTTACCTTAATTTTACCTGCTGTGTGCAACTCAGACTTGCAGTGACTTTATATGGAACGTTAGAGATGTGGAAGAAATACAGAATTATGCTAGCTTTTTGCTGTAAATGAAATTCACAGTTATGTTATCAAAGTTTCTAATTATAAATTTTCTTTAATATTTTATTAGTAGGAGGGGAGGGAAGATGCTAAAACTTATGGTATTTCAAAAGTAAGATTATGGGTTGATTTCTGATTGGTTGACAGGACCCTAATAATAAACCTCATAATTTTATACTACATTCCTCTAGTGATGATAGAAATTCTTTGTGCATAATAGCACCATTTCTATTCAGGAATCTTGTTAACAGTTGTAAACTCAGATTATCATTTTTATTAGCCTAGTGTTTTCTTATTTCTCTGTTACTGACAGGAAATTACAGCAAGTTTTCTGGCTTTTTTTGTTACAATGAAAGCTGTTGCATTCAACTAGAAATTTCCAGGCACTGAACAGAGGACAGTATTGCTAGAAGCCAAGAGCAATTTAAAGTACACAGATTAATTAAAAAAAATATTTAAAGACTACATTCAAAGAGGATGTAGACTGGTAAATTGGGTTAGGGTGGTTGTTTTTTTTTTAGTTAAATGTACAGATATTAGCTTTTTTGTAGTTTAAGAATTTAGTAATCCATTCTTGCCACAAAACTCAGCATCTAAACTCGGCTGTACTATGTTTTCATACTGCCTTATAACAGTAATTTTGACATCACCTGTGTGACCAAAGACCCCTGGCTAACCTCAGGCTCTCCTCCCTGCAGCCTCACTCATGGCTGAGGTGCCCACCATGGACAGTGGGAACAAACCACCATGGACTTCTCATGACTTTGGCTGATTAGGAAGCTCAGATGAGAGTATTGGTAGTTGTTTCACCCCATTAGGCCACTTGAGCATTGTGAAAGCACTGTTTCTAGGAGAATGTGAGACTATAAATGCATAATTTACTGACAACAGCCTACAGTTTATTCATATTACATCAGATACGCTTCTAACTGTCAGTTGATACTGAGTGAATAAAAACTTATTTCCATAACAAGAACACTGAATTCAACCCTTTTCTTCTTTGGTTATAAATGGATGGGAGTTTAGGATTACAAGGGACAAAGCCTAATTTTCTGGGCCTCGCAGACCTTGGTGTTGGTGTGGGGGAAGGCAAGTTTCCAGGGCAAAAGCGAGAGGTGGGAGCTCCAACGCCCTCATTTCACAAGCCAACAGTATTTTCTGCACAAGCAAAGTAAACCTTCAGAAAAGTACTGCAGTGCTTGAAACTGAGACTAGAATAGGGAGTGATGAACTTCTGCAAGTGCAGCACCCTTAACCCTCTGCCCTAGCAAAGTTTCTGTGAGAGGATGTGATTTTCCATATGGCGCTGGCACATCCTCCCTCCTCTCCATCGCCACGGAAAGGACTCTGTGTTCAATCCCACTGCTCCTCTTCTCCACCCTCCTCGCACCACTTCTCTCATGATATCACATTATGCATTTGGCAGAAGAGACCTTTGAGACTGGAAAGTCTAATGTATCAATGTGCAGATTATTAGTTTCAGGATACCTCTTTAAATAAAATTAAGAAAAAGAGCTTTCAAGGAGGTAGAGGACTAAATCACACTGGTTTCCTAACTCTATTCAATTTCTCCTAAAATCCCCATCCTGTGTTCAAAAAGTTTTCCTCAGCATGACCACAGAACAGCAACTAAGCGTAAGAATAGTGCTTATTCTGAATACTACTGTAAAAGCTACAGGATCCAGCTTAAAGTACAAGAATTAATTGCAGTTGAGAAAACAGAGATAGTTCAGTGATCATAAGATCCAGTCCTGCCAGTACTCAGCAATTTTATCTTAAATGCAGGACAAGCTCAGCCTTCCTGTTGATTTCAGTAGATGTTGTAGCATTCAATACCTGGCAGAACTACATTCAGAAATCCTGAGAAAAACACACCACCTTATAAGTTTTGTAAGCTTAAACACAAATTTAAAAAATCAAAACACATCTCATTTGCTAAAAAATAAAATGATAATGTGCTAGTACCAGAAAAAGACTAGAAAGGAGACCTTGGAAATCAGTGTACTTGCAAGTCAGGAATGTAACATGTATAATACAGGTCTGATTGTATCTGGCAGGCTGGTATTCATAGGAGCTGATCCACGGCATCAAACTCATTCCTTACAAAAGCAACGCCTGGTATTTCATCTCAAAGTTTGTCAGCTTCTTGCAATTAGATACCACAATGGTGTGACAAGATATGGAGTGGAACACCCCCCCTTCTCGAGAGGGAAAAAGCAAGAACTTTACCCAGCATTGGACAACAATAAATCCACTGACCCCACTTGATGAAAGCGGAAAAAATATTTATTTATTTTTAAAAAAGTTTCAGTGTTGCTCTTCCCTACCTAGTAAACAGCTGAACAGGCAGGATGATACCCAAGACCATCTCCTCCACCCCCATCTCCACCCCCCTGTCGTATCAGTGCTTCAGGCAACGTTCAGAGGGAAAAAAAATCACAAACACAACCCCCCCCCAACTCAAGTATCTGTTCTGATAGGAGCATGGAACAGTAACCAAAAAACAATCAAGTCCTCATTGTCATAGTGCGACAATCAGAGCATCTCTTCTGTTGAGCAAATAGTCAATTCATAGAGAGAAAAGCATCATGAGGACAGGCATGAAAGCTGTTATTCCCCATTTTAAGTAATAGAAGAAGGTCACATATCAAGCCGTTGCACCTTTTCATTACCTCCTAACCCTCCACAGCAGGGGAACCACACTTATGACTGCGTTAGATATACAAAAGCTTTTCAGCTCCAAAACAGGAAAAGAAACGATGAGGAAAGGAAAAAGAAAATAAATTAAATTCATCTTACCAGCACGTTACAACACCAACTTGCTTGAAGGAACGTTGCCTTTACAGGTTTCTCTTTTAATTATCCTGGAAGCAGAAGGGGAAAAAAAGAAGACGACGAAGCAGGGTTGTTAAATTAGTGTGTGCTCGAATCTTTTCAGTTTGTCGCAGAGTAGAAAAATACCAAAAAAAAAAAAAAAAAAGAAAAGAGAAAAAAAAAGGAAAGGGCACTCAAAGAAAGAAAAAAAGCAAAAGAAAGCTCAGTAATTTAAATTTGCTGTCAGTTCAGGCAGCATCGCTCTGTCCCGCCCCTCTTCCCACTGGGTTCTACTACCTGCAGGGCTGCAACTGACAGCTACTGTGCAAACAAAAAAAAAGGCAAAAAGCATGCTGGGACCATGCTGTCTGCTGTCTGAGTCTCTCTCCACTTCTGATGACTGAAAATCATTAGTGAAAAGGTTCTGTTGTTGTTTGCTGAGATTTTTAAGTTAGGTTCTTTGCATGAAATGTAATTTATTTTTAATTGATGCGGCGCGGCACGTGACAGAAACTGGTGGTTGCGTTTCTCAGCTCTCCTCAGAACGGAAACTAACCTGAACAGATTGATTTTAATAGTATGGTATATGGAGAATATACACAGACTTTTACTGTGCTGCACTTTGCAGGGATGCAGTCAACCCTCCCTGTAACACCTTGCACAAAAATTCTTATCTGAATGGAAAGTCAGGAAAATATTTCAACAGAAAGCTGTAAAAACTCTGGCACTCAAAAAAGTTGCCAGCATTGTTTTTGCTCTGCTTTTAAGTTTTCCTTCTAAACTTTTTCAAATCATTTTTGAGAACAAAAAGTAAGAGAAGTCAGAGGCATAATGAGCAACCAGCACAACACTTGTGTGAAAAGGATGAACTAATAATCCCAGTACATAAAAAGCTGACTTTAACCAGATGTTTGAAACCATTTTTGACAGGCTGTGCTCCTGACTATTAGCAGACTGCTTACATCATATGAGTGTGAACTATTTGATGAAAACTAACAAGAAAAACAAGTACAAAAGCTAAAATAGCTTTTAACAGCTATTTTAATTGTTATTAACAGGCTTGTAATAACAGGGCTAAAATCATCCTCTCAAAACAAAGATAAACATAATATATAACTTCTAAATATAAATGTATTCACCAAAATATGGTTCCCACCTAATTACAAAATAAAATTAAAATAATGAAATAATGATTTTCCTTAATACTTTAGTAGTAATTGCCTGGATCATGCCACAGTACATATGCAACATTTGTATTCAGTTATTGCTCTACGTATGTGTGTAACCACAAAATAAAAAAGCTGAAATGTTTAAACTTAATTGAATTAATCTCAGTTTTTTCTCAAAGTTTGCACTGGAAGAGATGCATGCATGCTGAACATGCCTACCAGAGACAATTGGCTCCTAAGTAGATTTTTAAACTCCCTGCAGAAACAGCCTTTACTAGTCAAAGTGGATCCCATAAGGTGATTCCCACTACCAGGAGTTGCACAGCAGGGCTCAAGGTGTAGGGTCTGCCCTACAGTCTTCTAAGGCTGCTGCTCATGAACATCCAGCCACGATAAACAGGTACCACTGTCAAATTAAAAGTTATTTTACTTCTCCTTTAAAGTCTCCAGACCCTTTTAATGGGGGATGACCTGAAGCCATTTCTACTGTTGGCAGAAATCTCCTGCCATTCCAGACATGAGGAATAAATTGCCATGGCCAAGAACCATCTATTTGCAAAGTTCACCTGGATGTCATAGCAGACTTGGGTTGTCTGCAAAAAACTTTTGCCATCCACTGTGGATTCAGTACCAGCACAGAGGAAAAAGACAGCATAGAGAGTTATCTTCAAAATTTAAATGAAAATACATAACAGTGAACGTAATTTAGAAGAGGGGCAACAGTAGATACACCAAGTAGTAAGAGCAGAAATGCAGCCTTTTTCCACTATAATTTGATCTCCTTTACATTTGTGTGGCTTTAAAGACCTATTTCTGTGCTTGTAAACAATGCCAGTATAAGTTTTCATCCAAGTTTTGTGTCTCCTGCCGCCCTGTCCTTTGTTTCAACCGGAAATCTTTCCTTCTTTTGTTCCTTGTTAAGAAATAAAAATGGCAAAATGTTAAAAAAAAACCAAGTGTTCTTGATGATTTGACAGCATTTAATCCTTATTTTGGTATCATCATGCACGTGTACACGCAGGCATGATCAATTCCAAAATTCCATTAAATCCAACTAACTTATTATCCTTCTATAGCTCTCTGCAAAAGGAAAAGGGGAGACTGTTTTTAATACACTTGGCATTTTAAGCAAGGCCCTCAGACCTTCAAAAGAGAAATAATTGAACTTTGCCTTTAAAGGAATACAGTAGTGCACTAAATAACAAAAAACCAAAAAAGCTGGATTTAGCAAGGGGATGCCTTCAAGGCAGAAATTTGACTAATTGGTTGAGAAAACTCACAAAAGCACATAAATTCAAACATTTATAGAAGCACCTCACTTATGGTATTAAGTTGAAATAAAAATAGTGGTAAAATAAGCCATTAATATCAACCTTTTCTCCTGTAATGTAGGACGTGAGAAAACACAGGAACAAATGCTGAGATGTTTAGAAGTTGGTGGAAGTCTCATTTATTTTAGGGTTTTAGTAATGCTGTATGTTAAAATTAACCATTCAGTGTCTCTGTTAATATCTAATTTTGATAAAGGATCATAGGCTTTGGACTGCAGAAGTAAATTAGGTATTATGCAGAAAAATAGGTACCCAGAAGGCACAGTTCTTAGAACCTGGAATAGTTTGTGCTGGAATGGGAAAGATATTTTTTTTTTTTTATTCATGGTTCCATAGTCAGTTTTTAACGAATCAGTCATGTTAGAGAAGCAGTAATTAACGGAGGTTTCCTGCTATATAATGCAATGGAAAGTATCTAATTAACCTTTGTATCCTCTACAAAACACCATCAAATGAAGCATTTTCTGGTTTTTTAGTAAGGAACATTTTTGCCTTTAACTTCAATGGAGTTATTTGATGGTTTGTTTTTGTTTTGTTGTTGTTTGTTTTATTATTTTTTCCCACATGTTTTGATGTCATTGATCATCAAAGATTAGCTCCTAAAAACACAGAAACCATTTTGTAAATTTCAATTATTTAAAAAAACCCAACATCCAAAACCAAAAAATCCACCAAACCTTTGAACCCCTTTTTGCACTATGACTGAAAGGACTTTGCTATACTGTGATAGGAAAAGGGCTGAGGAAGAAGTTTTAGTATGAGATTAGTTCCAGTATTAAAAACAGGACTTGCAAATTAAAAATACCAAACGAGACCAAAAAGATCCCTTTCCTCCTCTACTGAAGTCTTTCTTTGTAGCCAGATCTATGCAAGGGGCCTCACTTAAATAAATAAACCCCTGTTTCTTCCTGCTCACTCAGCTCTACTGAAACCCTTCACCTCTGTAAAGGGAATTTTGAGAAGGTGTGAATTGTACAGCTGAGTGAGATAAATGTAATTTTGTGTAAACTCTGTTGTTAGAGGGAGACTTGGGAATAAACATGGGCCATACAGTCAGCTAGGACTTTCAACTTGGGGTAGTTGCACATCTTAAGATTTTAAAATTGTATTAAATATGTCAAAGTAATGCCCAGCCTCCACTGACTTCACATACCATATTTCTTTGTGTACAGGCTAAGCCCTCCTTTACAAGAATTGATTTCTCCTGCAGCTTTAAATTGAGAGTGGTTTTCTCATACATTTAATTGCTTTCCTCTGCAGCGTGCAAGGAAAAGGTAGTTGAAGGTGGCTTCTAAACAAAGATATACTGTAATTAAAAGCTCTTTTAAAGAGAGCTTTTCTGTACAGCACCTGCTTTTAATGGAGTGCTTTGTGTACAGTTCTGTGGGGTCTTTGAATGCAGTGCATTATTTCAGAAGTAGTGTGTTGTTGGAGGATTTCTACATCTGATGTGGTGACCTATATATGTTAATCACTGATGCTGGGGAAAGAAAAAACAGGAAACTTCTCCCCTCCCCAGACAAATCCAGCCCATAAAAATGGTTTGGTAAAGTGGACAGTATGGTTTTAAACTTCTGATGGTCTTGTGGATAACAATCGCTCAATTTTATTTTTTTCCCAGCTGAAAAAACCATATTGCTACAATTTCCATTAAGAGATCATGATTTTATAGCACTTAGTTTTGCTTACCAAAATTTCTTCTCCAGGAAGAAAAGATTCTGCAGTTTATGTGATTTAATAAATGACAGTTACACATCTTAGTCCTTCCCTGTTGCCTTGCCTTGGGTTGAATCCATTTTTCATACCTGTGTTTCTGTCCCCTCGGTACATCCTGTTGTCTTGCAATCAATGGCAGCTGACTTAAAAAAGAAATCTCTATGGAGTTTAATGCTTTGATAAATTAATCCATCCTTGTGTGTTAGCCTTCCAAATGTTCATTTCTTTAGAATAGTTTGTGGTGTGAAAGTAAAGCCCTAAGACAAGAAAGACAGACAGATGCTGTGTATAAATTCCCGCTGTTTTCACAGAAGAAATAATGTGGAAAATAAGGGTGCCAACTTATTCAGAATGTGTTTTGGGGTTTGCTTTGATGTTTGGTTTCAATCAATGGGTGGTAACTGATGATTCAATGGAAATAATAGCTAAGCAGAGAAAGAAAATTGCTCAGCAATTTTGTAATGTTGCAATAACAGCCTTGGCTCCAAGGTGAAAGGGGATGTTTTCCACGGTGGTGTAAATAGGAAAAGGAGAAGAGATAACCACACTCTCATTACCAACATTAAGTTCGGGTGTTCATAACTGACTCCTGTATTTTCTGCTTTACAGCCTCTGAACAGAAATGGACGCTTTAAAGGGCTCAGGAGTTATTTGGATATTTCTCAATGCTATAGACTGGGTAAAAAAAATAATGAAAAAGACATATCCTGGGGCCATACTGAGGTGGTCAACACCAAAACTTTACAGGACCTGCTTATCTTGTGTCTAGGAAATGCCACAATAACTCAGACAGCAATGGGCCCTAAATATTTTATTGGAGGTCACCACAAATGCGTATTTTAAATTTTTTTTCTGATATGCATTTCCATATACCTCCAGCATGTTCTCCCCAGAACAGCTTCTAGGGAGACTCATTCAGGTGAATTTTCACAATACACACTGATTAACAATTCATTCTTGCACCAGCACTGACCTATTGTTATTTACTGAGACTGCATAGAATGTCTCCCAATGTTCAGAGTCTGGTGCCTACTGATGCCCATCTATCTGTAGCTCCTCCAACTGAAAGAACTTGTCAGTTCAGGCACTACATGTTGCCTAAATACACTTTTCTCCAAGGTTCAAGCAACCTGTTATCAAAGCCTGTTGCCCCTGCTTTAACCACACTAGGTTTTACTAGGCTGTAATCTCAGGGTCTCCAGGATCTCTCTTCATCCTTTAGGTTTATAGAGCTTATTCCCTGGCAAGCATCACTCCACCCTCTCAGACACTAAATTAACGTCCAAGAATGTGATCACTTTGATGGGACCAGCTGTTTCTTCTGCTGCCAAAGCACTCCAAAGGCTTTGGCAGCTGCCCTAAATGTGCTCAGCAGATCCTGACATGTGCCGTCGGAGCGCCTGCTCCACTGCAAGGCACCCGCGTGTGCAGCGCTGACCCTCACCTCTGACTCGTGTGTCTGCACCTTATTGAAAGGCTCTGGGAGCAATCCAAGAGGAATTCGGGATGTGGAGGTTGTCAGCTCCTGAATGAACACCTTTTAGATTTTTAGTTTAAAACTTAAGAGGTGAGAAATATGCAAATATGCAGGCAAAGACATGGTTTGGTATTTGTTGAGCCTGCCTGTAAAATCTTCTTTATCTTTTGCAATCTTTACAAGAGCATCAAGGAATATCAGACCAGGCAAAGAGGTATTATTTGCAGGGCTAGGAACAGTGCTTGTCAAAGTTTCGTGATGTTTCCTTTTATATAGCTCTGCTTTCAACTACTTATGACTTTTTATTACACTACATTCTGGGATTAAATTTTTCTCTGCTTTGCTTTTTCCTTTGATAGCTGGAAATCTTCAGTCAAATCAGCCCAGTTTTAGGGAACAACCAAGCCAGCAAAAGCATCCTGAGATGACAGGATTTCATTTTCTTTAAGGAGGTCTGTAAAGATTGTGTTTCTGACAAGATTTAAGCAGAAACTAGAAACTTGCCCAGGGGGTGACATATATGTCAGGGACAACAAAAAACATATGTCCATAAAATTATAAAAATGAGAGCTCTTCTGAAGAAGGTAGTAACAGGATGGACAAGGTATATCCCACATCGTTTAGGTGACGGTACAGCCTGACTGGAATTACTGGATGTCTCCTAATTCCACACTGGAATTCCACACTTCCACAATGGAAGTGTTCAAGGCCAAAGTTGGATGAGGCTTTGAGCAACCTGGTCTAGTGAAAGATGTCCCTGCCTGTAGCAGCAGGGCTGGAATTGGATGATTTTTAAGATCACTTACAATCCAAACTGTTCTATGATTCTCTGATATGGATCTTTGCAATGCCCCTTGGTCTCAAGACTGACACCCACTTCACTCACCACCATGGATATGGCCATGAGCACTTAAACTGTTCCTAGAAATGCTCTGAAACTAAAAACAAGAGAAGCAAGGGTGGAATGGAGGCAATATATTAGGAGAGCAAATCTGGAAGTGTATTCAGGTGGGCAGAAGGAGATAGGAGGAAAAAATGCCTGGAAAAAGAGAACTAAAACTGACATGGTTCTGCAGATGAGAATGGGTTGGTTACGTAGGACTTCTTGCCTGGAAGGTTCTGAGCAGTCAGTCAGAGGGAATGGTTCAGACATGGAGCTGCACTGTCAGAAATAGGCTGGACAGATAAAGAGAAATTGTGCAGTGAAGGACACGTGATTATGTAGCACTGGACACCTCCTCAGAGGAAGGAATGAATCACTACAGTGATCTTAACTCTGGTTTCTTGTAACTTTTTGAAGTGCTCAGTTTCTATAAACAGTTATGTTCTTGGATAGCATTTTTCTTTGCTAGAAACTTTACAGATTCCTTATGTTCTCCCTGGTTTGTGGTACTTGGTGTTATTGAAAATATGAGTTAATTATAATAAAAGAAAACATAATAATCAGCCAAATCCCATTAAACTCTTAACTAGTTTCTGTGCCCGCTACTTACTTGGTCCTCTGTGCCTCTTCTGACAGCAGAGCTTTGCCTTGAAGGGCAAGAACATTCCATCTGTTGAGCTCTGAGGGTGTAAATGCTCCTAGAAAGGAAAATATTTGTCTCTTTGGTGTATACGAGAGGCTGGAAGACCCAGCATTGCCTCCACTGGAAATGGATAATCTCCATCTCCCTCATGGCTAGCTGTGCACAAATTGTGTCATCTCGTACACAAAGGGCAGATCCGATTGGGGCATATGTTATCGTATAGCTGCAGCCACGCAGAGGCCCTCAACATGAATACCATTAAAATGTGAAACGCTCATAGATTATTTTAGGCTTCACAGAGAGACATCACAGCTACTGCAATAAATTAGAGCAGTTGCCAGGCACTTGTGTATCAGTGCACCCTAGCTGTCACTTCACAGGCTGCAGTGTCTCTGCTGTGCTGCCGTGCCACCGGCACCTTCCCGGGGCCAGAGCTCGCATGAGTGCCTCCCTGCAGGAATTGTCTTCCAGAGATGCTCCCGTGGTCTCCTGCTCAGGACTAGGGAGACACACAGGGAGGCAAAATATGTGCCAAACCCCAAGTGCCTGTCTAAGCAGCCTGCATTTTTAAACCTCACAAGGTTCCAGCCTAACTCCCATCCCAGATCCCTTCGCTGTCTGATGAGGCAGGGGAAGAATAGGATTTTCCTGATTTTCCTGAGAACCAGTGATTGCCTCATGCCTGTTCCACCAGAAATCCCTACCCTTTTTATGCAACATTTAATGATCATTTGCCATGAAGCAGAAAGGACAAAGAACTTCAGCACAGATATTTCCAGGTGCACTACTGGTCTATAGTTCATTTTTTATGTGCTTGTGAAAGATTAGGGATTTCTATGTTGCATTTAACATAACTAATGAAACACGTGATTTTGGTTTTAACCAAACCTGCTTTGGTTTTAAAAGCAGTAAGTGATTTTTGTTTTCACTGTATTTGTTTCAATTCAATTGTTGAGTTTAGATAATTCAAATAGTTATTACAGCACTGAGGATAGATTTTTTTAAGATTTGGCCTTACAGATGAAAGTCAGTATCATGCCTAAGTGTTGTACATAAAATAGGAATCTCTCACTGAAATGCTAGAACCTGGATTTGTCAGAGGGGGGAAAAAAACAGTATGTAAATTAGGTGTAAATTTTGATAAATTTGAATTTTTTTACTCGGAAATTCTTCTGGACTGTGAAATATTTAATAAAAAACTATCAATTCAGAATTAAGATAATTTGGAAACAAATATAACTTGTTTAACTAAACAAAATAATATACAAAAGTTAAAATGTAATATCAGTGTGTATAAAATATTTCATGATATAAAATCTCTTTTAGATACGGGAGATGTCACACAGTGACAGCAGTTTTTTGTAAATGTATAATACTATATCCATATTATCAATATGTAAGGAAAATCTTAAAGATGTTAAATAACTTTTATGTAGAGGACAGAAAGTCAAGGACAGGAAAAAGGATGAGTCTCTGAACACAAAGCACATCTCCTTGGAATGCACTACTACTGTAGAGGTGGAGATGTAAATAACAAAGTCATCAACAAGGGCTGATCTTCAGTCATATGCAGTGATCACTAATATTAATTAGACTGATGTGACTTGACTAAAAAAATCCCTATATGAATGAAAACATTGGAGGGAACCGCTTCAGAAGACTGGATGAGTTTGGAACAAAACTTTCCTAGAAATCATGTTTTATCTAACAGGAAAGCTCCAGTCAGTAAGAAATAGCACAAGAGACAAGTGAGGAAGATTTGCTGTACTATGTAGTTTTCTTTCCAATTTTACCAAAGTTTATTACTGCACAGCTCTAAAATTGCCTGCTCTTTCCTTCAAATGCTAAAGATAATGTTTTCTCTACATGTGGCTGCTGCACTGACTACTAGATCTAGATTCTGATCTCTCTAAATTAATCTTATTCTCTTTGGCCAACTACAATGGAAATACTAGTAAAAGAGGAAAATATTTGTTTCTGGAGGGACATGCCCACTTTCACATCACTTATTCAAGCTCTCTTTTAGAAAACTTATTCAACAACTTCTTTACTGTGCCCTTAGAAAACAATTATCCCTGAAGGGCAGGAACAAAAAGTCTTCTCTCCTTGTTCTTTGCCCTCTGGTTCTGAGCTGCTTTCGTTTAGAGATGCTCTGCCAGATATTGCCATGCACAGAACTCCATCGTTTCATCTTGTTTTATGACACTCGTGAATTTTGCCTAAGTCTTTAACTCAACAATATTTTTTTCTTTCTGCTTCCCACTGCAAATTTATCTCTAACTTAAAAGTTTTCTCTCACCTCAGATCTCTTTCAATAACTCTGCATTTCAGGCTCTTTTTACCTTCCTCCCTTTGCTACTCAACATTAATTATTTTTTCTCTGGTGGGATTAGCTTGCAATTTTCTAGGCTAAACACGATTTTGCTTTAAGCCCAGATTCCTAACCTATTCAAGTCCTCTTGCATTATTTCACTGGGGCTGATAACCTTTACTGATTCTAGTACCACCTGCAACTTTCATTAGTAGTCTGTTAGCTCTTTTCTCCTGGACCAAAATGAAGACATTAGGGCCTGACCTGACTCCTGCAGTATCTGCTAGTTACCTCCCAGCAACATTCAACTTTGTTTTTCACTACCAATCATTTAGAACCCTGTAGACAGATTTCAGTGTAAGTGACAAGAAAAAGATGAGTGGGTGGAGAAACAGTGAAGGCCTTGACTCCGTGCAAGCCCTGCCCAGCAGTAACAAAGACATCCTTGAATTATCAACACTATTTCCAGCACAAATCCAAACCATATCCCCATTCCAGCTACTATGAAGAAACTAATTCTACCTCAGCCAAATTCAGCACAGTTCTTATCAAATTCCTCTGAAATATCATACAGTCCTGTTTATTTACAGTATCTGTAAATATTGTTTTAGTAGATAACAATAGTTGGAGGCTCATTTGCCTTTTTCTCTTGGAGAATGAGGTCTGGGAGTACCTGGACTTCCATCTTTGAAAGAACTTCAGCTGGAAGGGGGTTGATGAATGCTTTTTGAGCTGGGCCTTCTTCCAAGAGGCAGGGTAAGAAATTGCCAGTGGTCCAGGTTCTATTGCCCTATGGCTGCACATGAAAAGTCTTGATTGCATTGACAGGAGAATGAGTGAGGCATGGTAGGGGGCAACTGAGCTGTGGTACACTGTAATGTGAAATCCACAAAGGAATCCCCAAAATTCCCATAAGTCTTTTCAGTGGCCCTGAAATCCTGTGGATCTGTGCATTCTTCAAAATTACTGGGAGGCCCAACTCTTCCATTTTGGGGAGTTTATAGATGCTCGCAAACAAGGATCAAGAGCATAGACACATTTCCCTTGCACCAGGGACGAATCCCAGGCAAGGTGGATTACCTACAGCTCTAGATCAGGCCAGCACTGGAAGTTTGCTGCTGCTGAATGTGACCTTCCAGCTTTCCAGAAATCTCTTGCTTCTCAGCACACCCTCATGTTGCGCTTCCAGGACACTGCAGCAAGATGGAATGGCTCAGGGGTGCTTTCAGTCCACGTGTCCCACATAGAAAGCTACTTTGGTACAAAGCCATCTGTATCGGCTTGGGCTGGAATGTTCAGGCTTCTGTCACAGAGAAGATGAAAGGTTAGCCTCAGTCTTCACCACAGCCTAGTCTGGCTTTACGGTTTTAGATGTTTAAGCCAGTGTGAAACAAGAAGTTTCCCTCTCAAAACAGAGCTTTGATCTGAAAGGTTGTTGTGGTGCTCTGGTTGGGTACTGGGAGGGCTACTAGACCATGGCATCAGCCTCCTGCTGAGAACTCCTCCTCATGCTCCTCATAATAGCAGACCAGTTGGACCATGCTGCTCCCTCAAGAGCAGCTTTAGTGGAAGAGAGATAATAAATGTTAAACCCACTGTCTAATGGATGTTATCTCACTGATCCCTGGGCAGGAATACAAGCTTAGAATCACAGTAGCATCAGCTCTATCCTTGCTATGTGCAAAAAGTCAGAGTAGCAGATAATCTACTTAGAAACTTCCCTGTGTTACAGGCTGATTGGCTAATAGTCAGGATTGCTTTTTAATGTCACATTGGGATGTGTGCCTGGTGGCTGTACAGACTGAAGAAATAGAGTTGTGTCTACATGGCTGTAGATGTTGCAGTAGGAGAGGCTTCTTCTCCCATCTCATGCAGGGACACCATTGATCCATGGTTTGGCTTAATGGACCTGTGAGGCAGCTGCTCACTGAGCCACCTGGAGAAGTTCAATGTCCTGGTGTCCCAAATGTGGGTCTCTGTGTTTCAGAGCCATCCTGGATAACTGAGGAAAGTGTCTTTGCAGCAGGAGGAGCCTTGGGAGGCTTCTAGGAGACCCAAGGGTGTATGTGAGGAGCTGCTGTCCGCTGAGTGCTGGCTGAGGACAGAGCAAGTTCGCTGTTCACAGCTTCTGTGAGTGAGGGGAGCAATGGTGCTCCTCCTAGAAAATGGAAATATTCTCCTATGTGTGTCAGAAATACTGAATGGGATACACAGTGAAGCACGTCCTTTCTCCTGCTCAGAACAGACTCACATCCTAAATCCCTCCTCTTCTCTTTCAAAGGAACAAGTCAGAAGGAATTTCCCTACTCATACTATGAATTTCCCTACTCATACTATGAATTTCATACTCTTGTTTCCCTGGCTACAAGTGAACTCCAAGCCAAAGGCTTGTAGGGTATGCCTGTCTTGGGTTGACCCCTTTAGAGCCTGCCATCCAAAATGAAGGCAAATCAAGCCTTACACTAATAGCTTAGAGACTTTGTACAAAGAGGAAAACCTGAATGCAAAAAAATCCCTCTGCAATGTTAGCTAACAATAGCATGGATGGATCTCTCTCAGCAAAATAAGGAATTGTTACCTATACTATCAGTAGTTTTATAAATATTAATTAGAAAAAAGGTGGTGAAGTCCACAAGCAAAATTTCCTTAAATAATGACAGTGAGTGGTTTGTTATTATAAGGTGTGCTGAACAACCTTTCATTAATATACCATTTAACCTATTTATTATATCACCTATTTTCTAAATTAAATTAAAACACTTTCACAATTTCCACTTTTAAATTACTCACTTTAAACTCTCACTATGACTTATTTCTGGATGTATAACTAAGTCTCTTCTGAAGACTCAAGGATACTGAGAACAAATGTGACATGTTTTAGCAACAAGTTCTTCACCAGCAAAAAGCAATACAAGAATCTGGAACATTTGTGGTGAGAGTAGCTTGGCTGGTGCAGGAGCAGAGGAGGGACACAGCAATCATCTGGCTGGAGCATCCCTCCTGTGAGAAAAAGCTGAAAAAGCTGGGGTTGTTCAGCCTGGAGAAGAGAAAGTTCCAGAAGACTTTGTTGCAGCCTTTCAGCACTTCAAGGGGGTTTGTAAGAGAGATGGTGACAAATCTTTGAGCAAGGCCTGTAGTGAAAAGAGAAGGGATAATGGCATTAAATGAAAAGAAGGTAGATTCAGACTAGACATAAAGAAGAAATTGTTTACAATGAGGGGGATAACACAGGCACAGGTCACCCAGAGCAGCTGTGGCTGCCCCATCCCTGGAAGTGTCCAAGGCCAGGCTGGACAAGGCTCTAAGCAACCTGGGACAGTGGAAGGTGTCCCTTTAATGGTCACTTCCAACCCCAATTATTCTGTGATTCTATGATAATATACTCCATTATCTGAAAAATTGAGTTCTTACAGTAATGTGGGTTTTCTTTTGTAAATAATCAATTTGATCAGTTTCCAAAAATCCACAGTTTTAAGAGACTCTACTAGTTCTTTTCCCAGGAATCTATCTCTAAACATGTCAAAGCTAAATTTATCACCTTTATAACCCAGTGTGACTGGAAGAATTACACTGGAGGGTGATCAGGGTTCTGTGCATTTAACTGCATTACAGGAAGCTACATTTTGGAGAGGCAGCCCTGGGGTTTTTTTTCATGTGAGTATTTTCTTTTTTTTTTTTTAATTCTCTCTCTTCTTTACATTGTGGAAATGATGAGGAAATCGCTTCTGTGCTATTATGCAAAACCTTATTTGTCAATCTTTTCAAAAAATCAGGAAATATTTGAGAAAGCTGGGGAGGAAGTTCATACCAGCTTTAGCTAATCTGCAGAAAATCCGGCCTACATGACTCCTGTGTCACTGCTGCTCCTTTCATCTATTCTTTATAAGGAATCTATTGAACTTTAATTAATATGAAAAATTCAGGTTTTCATCTGATTTAAATGTGACTGACTTCATGCTGCTACTAAAAGTGGAACAAAGTCCAAGTGTGGTGAAAACAATGCTGAATATCTGGATTTAAGAGAGAATCTCAGAGCCCACAGAAAGTGTAATCTTACAGATCTGTAATGCTGTGTAACAGATAAGTAGAGGAATGACAGAAAGTCATTTATATAGATCTCTGTGATAAGGATAAGAGAGTGACACATGAAATATCTATATTATCCTTAGCCTGGAAAGTTTTCTGAAAGATAATCTTACTCTTTCTAGTCAGGTTGCAGCTTGTTGGAGGCCAGGATATGAATTAATGCTGTCTGAGTTCAAAATAGAGAAGAGACATTCCATGGAATAAAATGGAATACCTCTATCCTCTTTTGAGGATGAGCAGCATGGGAGCTCTTTAGGGTCTGAGATGTAGGAAGAATAAAATGCTGGTGCCTGCATTTCAAAGTGCTGCAGAATCTATATTTTGATTCAACCTGTTTGCAAAGCAAACCCCAAAATCTGGAGTTAGATACATAAGCCATGTAACAATCAGACTGATCCAAAGAAAAATACTGAACAATAGAATGATCTCTTTAGAAACTGGATATTTTAATCAGGCCTGCAGTCATGTCTCTGTGTCTCCACAGAAGATCCTGCTTCAAAATCAGAACTGATAAATGCTGCCCTGTTTTTTCTTCCTTCAGATGGGTAAGCACCTCAGATTTTATTCCCTCTCCAATCTCTATAGATTTGAATTGCCATTTAAAAGTGATAGCTTTCAAAAGTGTTCAACAACAGAAAAATACACCCAAAACTCTCACGGGGATGACATCTGCAAGTGAGATTTAATCTGAGACTGTGGAACTCAGGAGGCACAGCTCCCCCAGCTGACACACCCCATGTGGGGCAGGACTGTAACCTCACAGGAAGTCCTGGCTGCTATGGAGACACAGCTGGAATAATGTTAATTTGGATCCATCCACCCAGGACAGCCACCCACCTCCAGACTGCAATGGAGAGAGAAACACCTGCATCAAAAGGCAGAATTATTTCCTTGGATACCTGTTGGTTTCTTCCTGTATTAAGTTCCACATATCTGTTTCTACAAGGCTAGCTGCTGTTATGGTTGGCTGAAGCCAGGGAGAAATGTGGGGAAAAATAAGTGTAAAAGCAATAAATAAAGACTGGTGCTTAAAGTGAGTAAGTAAAATCTACCTCTAAGCATTCCTTGAACTCCACAGGTGTGTATAATTTTGGAGGAAAGAGAGAAGTGCTAAGATCAGATGAACTGAATCCTCAAAGTGTATTTCTCTCTATTGACTGTATGAACCTCTGGCGTGATTTACATGGCTTAGTGGTGGACCTGGCAGTGCTGGGTCAATGCTTGGACTTAATGACCTTAAAAGTTGTATCCAACCTAAAAAATCCAATGATTCTAATTGGTCTTGTGGTATTAGTGGTGGCTCCTGTAGCACTGTGATAGTTCCTTCTTGAGCTGCAGAATCTGTTTCCTTGAAATAGAGCAGGAGGAAAACAAAAGGAAAAAAAGGTTTATTTTCTTGATCTTCTTGCTAAATTCTTCAGTCATATTAGGAGTCATTAAAGCAACACCTTCAGCCTATTTACAATACAAAGAGCTAATTTTTTATATAAATTTTTGGGTCCACCATTAATATTTTCTAGACAAACAATATCTCTTCAGCAGGCTCTGAGCATATTTTAAACAAAGTACCTTTTAGTATCTGCAAAGTGCTTTCCTAGACCTTTACTGATTGAAACAAGGCTGGAACCTTCTCCCAGAGCCCTCAGATTTCAGCAGGGAGGGAAAGGTTAATAATGCTCACCTAAAGCTAATGCTCAGCTTTAGTCCAGTATCATGCTAAAGCCAAGAGATTTTTGGACTCAGCAATTCATCCTGTGATTGCCCACTTGGAGCAAAATGTTATGAGGCATTGGCCTTTCTTTTTGTAGCAAAATCAACATTAAAGCTCCCTCATATTTGAACTCGAGTTTGACCAAGAATTCTAAAAAAATAACCTCATGCTGAATAAAAACTATAGGAATATATATATTATAATTCCAACCCCTTACAGGATGGCAAGTAGGATAATGAAAAACCTTGGTGTTACTGAGCAGTTTCAGGAAAAGTTTTCTGCACACAAAGGTCATAAGTCTCAAAATTTGATAAGAAAATATCAGTGTCTCAGGGTTTGACATGCTTGATTAACCTCTGCCATTTTTTTCAAATATTATTTCACGTTTTAAATATCGTCCTGTCCATAATTTGAAATAATTCTTATTATTTTTCAACACTTATGCCTCAAAATCTGCCAATAGAGCAAGAACCATCCTAAAAGTTATTTCTCTCCAAAACCTGACATAAAAAGCACATGTTTACATAGTGGCTGACATGGTGGAAAGAGATTTAGAAGTTTTGAAACTTTTGTGTGTTTTTTTTTCCCAGAACAGAAAGGGAAATTTCAAGGTGGATCTATTGACAAATCAATTTGCAATACTTATCATATACTTTCCCAAAATGGAGCAAAGCTATCATTTTGTTATTCTCAGGAAGGAATTAAAAAAAACTTTTAAAAAAACCCTTTCAAACTATTATTGGAATTAAATAAGTCACAAAATATTTGTTTCAAGTGTCCCACAAAAACTCTCAGCATAAAGAAAATCCAAACAAACATAGAAATAAACATTGAAGTCTTAACTAAGGTGTCCCCTCTAAGCCTTTTCATTGTGGATGGGAAATATCTATTCCAGGTTAAACAATTTTAAAAGCTGTTGCGGATATGCTTCTCTCTTATAGTGTCATGGAGAAAAATTTTTCTTTTTACAACAGTTTAAACACAGTGTTATTAACATATTTTACAACCAATGGAACTACATTGTACTTGACTAGGCTAAAGAAAATCACCCTTCTACTTGAAACTGAAACCAAGCAGGCAAAATCAGATAAAGATCTTCTCACACAGGTGTTGCTTTTAGAGGATTTTTCTTAAATTAGGGTTTTATTCATGCTGCTTTAATAAGAGGAGACATAGGAGACTTCTTTACAGATTTTCCTGCTAGAGCAAAAGGAACAGGCATTTTGAAGTTATATTAGTGTAAAGGGGAAGGCAGGATGTGCGACTGAAATGGGCTGGAATTCTGGGAGAGGTGAAATGGTTGTGGATGTTATGGCAGAAGGTGACAGTGGCAGAGAGGATTTTTGCAGCCCTGTAAATGATGATTCAGGATGTTCTATGGATAAATGGCTTTTGGGTTGTCTGTGTTGTGTATCAGGTTTGGGAACACAACAGCTCAAAGGATAAATCCAAAGGCATCCTGTGGATAGTGTAAGGAGGCAGATCCAGTTCTTCAGTGCACCACTATGGTTCTCATGAAAAACAATGCAAAGTGAGATAAATAGTCCTGTTAGTCCACTTCTAAAGACATAAAACTGCCCTTCTCTCTGTTTAGAAATTCAAGTAGCTGCAGGTCTCTTTAAAGAATCACAGGTTATGTGTGACAGACCCCACAGGGCAAGGAGGGTGATGGTTAATTGGCAAAAGCAGGATGCCTTCACATTGTCTAAGAGCCATAGGTGGGAAATGAGTGCTAACTGAGGGTTTTGAAAGTATTTGAGACAAAACTTCATTGCATTTGCATTGCATTGCAGCTGGGTATCATCTTATTTCCCTGCTGTGTGTTGCTGGGTGCACAGCACTCAATACAGTGCCTCCAGTTTCATCAAGGAGGTGAAAAGCTGTGTCTGGTTTTCTGGTGTCAGATTATTGTCCACCTCAGTGTTACACTGAAGAGCTCTTGCCAAAGGTGATGCCCCACACTAAGCAAAGAGAGATCTCAGCATAAATTCACAAGATGTTTTGGAAGGTACAATACTGCCTGCCAGGCCAGCAGGAGGGCAAGGATTATAACCAGCAGCTCTGTTTCCCCACTTATGAGATTATTTTTTTTGCCTGAGTGTGTAACAGAATGAGATATCCAGCAAACACAGCACAAGGCTGGCTGTTGTCTTGCCAGGTCCTTTGGGGTTGTTTCTCTTATTTGACAACTATGCCTACATACATGGCAAATGATGATGCCCATGAATGCTGTGTTTTGTAAATTTATTTAATTCACCTCTTGCTACTGAAAGCATAGTGGGGCTTCAGCAAAAACAAAACATCTGTGGTCCTTGACATTGTGACTTCAAGAGAAAGATTAAAGCTTTAAAGGGATGAAACATGTAACAGAATTAATTGAAACAGGTGGTTGTGGCTAAATGGTAATGTTTAAACTTTAGCATTTCATGGATCAGTAGGAAATTTTACCTGACTACAGTTTTAGACATGCTTCAGAAGGCACAACCAGGGGCTTTAGTTGTTAAGTCTTTGCTGAAATTTAGAAACCTGTTCATACTCTGCTGATATTTGAGCAGGCAATAAAGGAAAGAGTCAGACCACACTGTTTAGAAACAGAAATTGCACAAAACTTCCTTGCATTATATAATTGTGTTCAGTGCCATATACTTTAGCTAATTTATCTCTAGTTGTTCTGAATTTAGACTTTCTTCATCCATCTTGCTGCCTAAACAATGAGGTATTTCCTTGCATGCTCTAAGGGCACAGAGCAAGACCTGATTTTTGCTGTTTATAACAACAGGTTTGAAAATGGAGTTTAATAGATTTATGAATGGCATCACTTTACAGGGTCACCTAAATCCATAAGGGACTGTTTTCAATGATGAACTTTTCTGTTCTCTTTCTATTACTGCAAGGACAGTGCACAGGATACAGATCCTGCTCCTTTGGCTTCCAGCATCACTCAATGTCTGAGCACTTGAACAATCAGAAGGGATACATTAAACAAGTTGCAAGTTATAAAGTCATCAATTATCATATCTAAAGTAGACTTAAAAAATAGCACAAGACAAGCTATTTAAAAATGTTTAATGTTGTTGGTTACTGTGAGGTGTATCTTCCTTTTGTGTGTCTACCTTGATTTAACTAAGAGCAAATATTTATTATTACAGATCTCTCCAGAGCTGGAAAATTAGGAACAAGCTATCAAATCGGAATGGTCATTTTTGTAGTCTTCCCTGGAGCTCCAGGTGTCCATAGAATTGTAGAAGGTCTTGGATAGGAAAGGACCTTAAAAATCCTCTGGTTTCAACCCCCTTCCATGGGCAAGGACACCTTACACTAGACCAGGTTGTTTTAGCCTGGCCTGGAACACTTCCAGGGTTGGGGCATCCACAAATTCTCTGGGCAACCTGGGCCAGGGCCTCACAACCCTTTGAGTAAAAAGTTTTGTCTTAATGTCCAATCTAAATATCTTTTATTTTAAAACCATTGCCCCTTGTCCTATCACTATCTTTCTTTGCAATGTTATGAGTAGTAAAGAGAGACACATCCAGTCCTGCAAATATAACTGTGTGTGATAAACTATTAATGGCAACGAGAAGAGGAAAAAGCAAATATTCAACCTTAAAAACCATGTTCCAAGTCAAGTCCCCCACCCTGTATGGCTTTGAACACAGATGCAGCTTCCTCAGTTATCCCTAGGCTGGGTTGAGGGCCAGAGCTCAGGCACCAAGGGAGGTTCTCAGGCTGCAGAAGCTTGATCAGATCCCTCATTTCTGCTGGGGAGGAGCAGTGCTTGGGAGTAGGCTTTAAAAGGTCAAGCCAATAGCGAAGGTTAAGTCCAGTGTCTTTCTGACAATCTGAGAAGCAAAAGCCTGTGTGAGCAGATAGGCCTTCAGCATTCCCTGGAAAGCTGGCTCCTTAGCCAACTTAAATCTGCCGAGTTGGGCTGGTGTCAGTGGGGTTATTTGTCAGCTGAGTGCTGGTCCCCTATGAGCAGCAAACTGCTTTGCTGGGCAGGAGGAAGAAAGGAGTTCACTATCTGAATTGTGCTAAAAATGCACCAGATTTAACCCCTTCCCACCAAAATCCAGAGTCAGTTGGATCAGGCTGAGCAAGTTTCCAGCAAGTACAATGCACACAGGGAGGCACTGAAAGGAGATTGGGATCCGAGCCACAGCAGGACTCACACAGCTGTGCAAAACTTGAACAGGACCAGAAAGGAACTGGGAGCAGCTGTGAGGAGAGGCTGAAAAGGCTTCCTGGAAGACGTATGGATGTGTCAGCAGGCAGGATCAGGTAACAGATGTGGTTTGCAAGGCGCTCTGCTGCAGTGCTGATCAGGCCCACACACTTAGAGCAGCTGAGTGGGACGGGTCTTTGGAGTCAACCTGAAAAGGAGCCACTGCTGAGCAGAGGCTGCTGTGTCAGACAGGTGCTGAACAAGGAGACTTTGTGTGCTTTGCCAACAGGCACAAGGATAGGGCTTATCCTGGAATCACAGCACTCATTTGCAGGAGGGCGAAGTTCAAATTTAATCGCGGCACTTTCTGAATTTTAAATAAGCTGACGCAGATCTTATGTTGTTACAGCACCAATAATGGTATAAGAATTATTTATAAGGTAACAGGATGGACAACGCAAAATCCAGCTGAAAACATAAACTAGGCCAAGGGTTTTGACTTTCTCAGTGGTCATACTGATAAATAAGCCTTTATGAATAACTGAACCAGCAGCTGTCTTCCCAGTTATTAATTGGCACCCATACAGCTGATGGCCTTGCATAAGATCTTTTTTTCAAAGAGAATGCAAAATTCAATGGAAAATGATATTTTGGGTGTACTTAAGGTGTTCTTTCATGGTGTATAAGGTTGCTTTAATCCATTTGAGGAGCTGGCTAACTTTACAAGTACTATTAAGGGAGGACTGACATATAATACAATGGGTCAATTCCAAAATCTGCTGATCCAACCAAAACCTATTGTTACTAGATCTACAAAAGGCAAATTAACCACAAAATGCAAATTAATCTAAGGAAAGAAAACTGTACCTAATTTGGCTCTGTATTTTTTTAAGCTAATTCAGGGATATGCTCCAAGCTTGTAAGGAAATACTCAAAATGCCATTTTAGAAAATGCAAACTGTGTAATTGAATAATGTGGAATTCATCATGCTTATGCTCATGGAGACAACTAGAAAAAACATGTGACCCTATGTGCTGAACAGAACAGAAATACATTATTTTCTAAGAAAACTCTCAAGGATTGACAGCAAACTTTTATGGTGCCGAATACACAATGTACATTACTGGCCCCATGAGATAAGTGTAAGTTATCCCCAGAATACATCCAGCAGCTCCAGCTGGTCTTATTCTGCCCTGAATACTCCTGTTAAAAGATTTCACAGTGACAGCAACACAAAAAAAGTATTTTTGGAACTTGTCTTTTGTTATTTTATTAAAATACTCAGAAATACATTTGATTCTTCTAAGAGGTTTTCACTTCATTGATCTTTACCCAGAAACAAATGAAATCTACAAAATTAGATGGTGTAGTTTTTTTTACTGGATACAAGATCATGCAGTGGTTCTAGAGTCCCACAAAACAAAACAAAAAAAGATATCCCTATTGTTTGCAAGGGAAGTTGGGTCGTGTTCTTATCAATTTCCATTTCTTGACGGTGCACTGTGGCATAGATAAAGGTGGCCCAGTCCTGCAAAGTGCTGGTAAGATTGAATGTCAAGTGATTATGGTTTTGATAGGTGGTTTACAAATATGAATTGCCTGCTTTTGCTTTTGCCTGTGTGAGTTGTGTTCAAGGTTAAAGTAGAGAAGAACAAAACCAAACCAAACCAACAACTGAGACAGGTAGTGGAGATAGGACATAAAAGTATATAAGCTTGAGATCTTCCAAAGACTATAACACCACATATCTATAGATAGTGACTTAGTGAAAATCCATGAACCTTTAAAAAGTTATACTTTTTTTTTTTTTTTTTCCCTCCTGAGGTCCTAAGTTTGGGAAATACCCAACACAGGGCACTTAGAAGTCAGAATTCAAAAATTTTCTTACATCAGCTGAGAAGACACCTGGGAGCTGGGAACTGAGATGCTGAAAATAAATTACAACCTGTCTCCTCTAAATAGTGGGAGTCCCAGAGACTGCCCAGTCTCTCCTAGGACATTTCTGATGGACTTCTGAGTTCTGTGCTAACACAAATTGTCACCTCTGTTCATAATCCTAATTAATTCCAAGGGGAAATGTTTGGTTGTTGGCGAGATTGAGTCTTCCTCCTTAAATCCACCATGGATGAATTACATGCAAGAGAGAGTTCCCATCCTGCACAGATACCTCTATTTGAATTGACACTGAACTGCTTCCTCAGGCAGGAATTCCTGGAATTAAGGTGCAATATGTGCATGTACCATCGCATTCATCCGCACAAATATGTGGTTACACCTTGCTTGACACCAACTTACATTTCCAAGCTTTATGATTGCAAGCCTTGCTCAGGAATGAAGTTTTTTTTTTTTTATGGTTATCCAGATTGCAGCATATGTTAACAAGGATGTGAGGTAATAATTATAAAACTTATTCTACCTTTATGTCTTTAGTTTCAAAGCGACACAGAAATATGTGATTCAAAGTGCTGCATTTAAAGGATGTTTGTCAGTATTCCTTGTACCTATTCCTTGTGCTTTCTTAATGCTGGAATGGTCACATTGCTCTGGTGATCAGTTTCATTAGTGTAGGATTCACCCCAATTAGGGTGAGATTCTACTTGTGTGATATTGGCTCTCTCAAAATTAGCATCACTCTTAGCAAGTTCCTAGGTTACCCCCACTGCTGGTGGAGAGAGGCACCTCCAGGAGATAGTTCATCCTGGTGTCTTGGATGGTGACATGTTTCAAAGATAAATTCTCTGTGTTCTCTGAGCAGAATTAGAAGGTGCAAGAGGTGAGAGAATGTCTTTGCTTCCTCCAAGCAGGAGTCTCTGCACTACCTGACCTGTGATTTGCTTGGCATTATAATGGCCAAAATAATCAAGTTCTTGCATCAAAGACCTTTTGAGTCAAAAGCTCTGTGCTCATGAGTCATTAGAGCCCTAGGATCAATGGCAAATGTGGTTTTACAGAGAATAAGGTATCACAATAATCAGATTTAGGGCCCTATCCTGTTTTGAGAATGCTGGTTCCAGCCTCTAGTTTCCAGTTTAATCACCTACTTAATACTTCACATGCCTATGTCAAAGAAGTGCTGTGAGATTTAATTAATTTTTGTAAGGATCTTTGAGATCTTCAGATAAGAGGTACTATACCATGTAAGTGCCAAGTATTACTACCTTACTGAAGAGACTTATCACAGAAAAGGTTAAGGTCAATTAACATTTTCTTGCCATTTATGCATATATTTTCAGATTACAAAACGAAACTGGTGTTAATTTAGTTAATTTCTCTTGTATTCATTTTCAAATGAGTTATTTATAGTTGATATAAGTTGAAGACTTAGAGATCACCAAAATGGCAATAAATTATACCCTCCTTATAAGCTTCTAACACCCTATGGTTTTAGCCTGCTTTGTTTTAATTGAAATGTGAGTGTTTCAATTAGGCATTATAATTAAAAAGTTTCAGGATCAAATTATGCATTTTTCAAAAAATGTCTCAGGCAAGCACCAGAAAACCCAACGCAAAACCTCTCTGTGAGTCCTTGGAAAAGTCTGTATAGGCAATGCCTCCATGGGGTTTTGAGTATCAAATCTACAGTTTAATTGAAGCAGCAAAAAAGTTTGTTTTTTTTTTTTTTTTCACAAAAACTGTTGCTTTACTAGATATCTGAAAAAGGGACATTTAATTGATTAAATTTAGAGTAATTTCTTCTGAAAATAATTTTTAAATACTCTCTTAAGCACACAAATATTTTCACATGCATTACTGAAATCTTAAATGATTTACACTAAAATTTTCAGAGAATGTCAAGACCATCAAGTCCTAAACAAATTTGTCAGGATTTGGGTAATTTTTAGAGAAAAAAGCTGTGAGAATCGAGTTGAGAGACATGTAGATCAAACTAACTACACTGTAAATCCCTTCCATTACGCATGGAATATTACAATTAAAACTATTCCATCTTGCCATCATGTTGTAGTTGAGATCTTGCTTTACATTGTGGCCATTAAGGCTGCTTGAGTTAAAAAATAGAAAAAAAAAGATAAAGCTTAGTCAAGAACATTTTCATAAACAATAAACACAGTTAATCACTGTGCTGTTTCTAGAGGGGTCATGTTATTGGAGTATTCAATAAGCCAGGTGTTTTTCAAAAATACATTTGAGTCCACAAAGTATTGAGCATAAATGTTTAAACAGATATATATTTGCTGTTCTCTATTTTAGCACTATACTATTCATTCACTCCATTTGCAAAAATATTTTTGGAAACTCTCATATGAATTAGATGACTAGTCATGCCTGGAATTTCTTTAAATCATTCTCTTTCTTCTTAAATTGTATTGTAATCTCAGAGGGTGCAAATATTAGGTTTTTTACTGATTTTGTGAGAGCAGGTGCTAATATTTTGTTGCTATTAGGAAGATGATTGAAGTTGTGATTTAGTTATGCAACTCACAGAATCACAGAATCACAAATTAAGCTGGGTTGGAAGGGACCCACAAGGATCACCAAGTCCTGCACAGGACACCCCAAGACTCACACCCTGTGCCTGAGAACATTGTCCAAACACTCACTGAACTCTGCCAGGTTCAGTGCTGTGACCACTGCCTGGGGAGCCCCTTCCAGTGCCCAACCACCCTCTGGGTGAAAATCCTTTTTCTAATATACAACCTAAGCCTCCCTGACACGACTCGAGGCCATTCCCTTGGGTTCTTTCCCTGCTCACCACATGGCAGAGATCAGTGTCTGCCCCTCCTCTTCCCCACACAAGGACTGGGTCTCCCTTCAGTCTCTTTTCCAGGCTGAACACAACAAGTGCCCTCAGCCTCTCCTCCTTTGGCTTGTCCTCAAGGCTCTTCACCATCTTTGGTGCCCTCCTTTGGATGCTCTCAGATCATTTAATAGCTTTCTTCTATTGTGGTGACCATAACTGCACACAGGACTTGAGCTGAGGTCTCCCCAGCACAGAGTAGGGTGGGAGAGAAGAGCTAAGGCTTAATCAAGTGGGGTTTACTCATAGACTAGAGGAGCTAGGAAAAGAAAAAATCTTTAAATATCTTTAAGAAGATGAGGAGGAATGTCAAGAACTAAGAGATAAATCATACAGAGAAGGAAAAGTCATTTAGTCCTGTAAAATGCTGAGATTCCCATATTTTCATTAGCCTCACTGGAGAAAACAAGTTAAGTGGACCTTCAATTAAAAACCCCTGAATTTTATATATTATTACTTAATCAGCTCCAGAATAATTGATGTAATAAATAATGTTAAAATTACTTGTATAATAATTCCTTAATGTTGTTCTTTTGCTGCCAGCCATGCAGATGGAGCCAGGTGAAACCTCCAGCTCATGCACACTGACCCTCTGTACATCAGGAAACACTTTATTGTGCCTAAATTGAACCCAACTGCAATTTGTTTGACTACCACAAAGACATCTATGCTTGACATGAAGGGACAGAGGAACCAACACTTTCACTGGTAATTTGTTCCAGTGTTTAATCCCTTTCTCTGTTTACAGCAGGTACCCACTTTGCACTTTGAATTTGGCTGGGTTCAGCATTGCTCTGTTACGGCTCCCTCTGCTAGATGAAATAGACATTTAAAACCTCTGGTTTCCTGCTCCTGGAAGTACTTACCACATCACCTCTCAACCTCCCTTCAAGCCAGGGCTGTGCATGTGGAGTTTCTCCAAGGGAAGAGGATGGAGTTAATTGAGAGAGGAAAGCCATTCTCAAATGAACCTGGGAAGCTCCTAAGAAAAAAATCTCACCTCTAGAAGAAATTACCTTCAATGGGAAACCAAGTAATATTGTACTGGTGAAAGCAAATTTCCCTGGGTTTGAGGAGCTGTGTCCTGCAGCCACAACCCTTTTCTGAGGGCAAGCAATTTCATGCAGGAAGCATACATGTGTGGACTTAAACAAAAGAAATCCTGTAACCCCTTTAATTAAGGAAATGAAAGCTGTTGCTTTCTAGCATTTAAATAATTTTTGTAAATTCACCTTCTAAAAAAAAATTAAAAAAAAATTATAAATCCATCAAGGGCAGGCAAGATTATTTGGCTACAAATGCCACATAAATATTTAGTATCAATATTTTGCTACTTCTCAAAGATTTGCAATTGTCCTTCTGACCTAATAACTCACTGTGTCTTTATATAGCACTGCAGTACTATGAAATTTTAGGGTCAGTGGTTTACCAGGATGCAATCCCCAATTCTGTAATGTTCCTCACATTAACATGTTCAGCTAAATATACAGATGAAAATATCTGTTTTCTTTGAATGGACCCTGCTTGTCAGATTGCTCGGCAGGAAATCCTTGTCACTATCGTTATCTATCTTTCTGCCAATAATTACCTATTTTTTGGCAGCTGTGTCATGTTTACTTCTCCATCACTATGGAAACACTGAATTTTCTCAGCCCTAATATAGATTCCTGCAGAATCCTGCTAGAAATGCTTTCACAGAGTGAAATGATTTCTGTAAGCGTTTTTTTCTGATGTCCATTTAATCTTCAATGTTTAAAGGATTTTCTGTGAAGCTATTCTTTTATCACAGTATTACTTGGTACTTTTCAAAAGAACAAGCCTATGGGTATTTATATACCCATATATTATGGACTTTTGTCAGAGTTTGGGCACCAGAGCGCAAAGGAGCTGCTCAGACTCTTATTCAGGATTGTGGCATCACAAACAAACACCTTCCTTTTTTTATTAACTCTGGGAAATTTTTTTCTTTTCTAGAATAGGATGTAGAATTTAAATACCTCTTTTCTTCTTAATCATAATAGAGAACGAAACTGCTCAAACTGAGGTCTTTCTTTGGAGGCATTTCTGTTGATGCTCCAAATTCCAGAACTCTTCAAACTCAGTATGTTCTTTGAAATCTACTTCAGCTAAGGTGCTTCTTTGGAGATGTTTTAGTTTAAGCATCAAATGAACTTTCTACTCCAAATGCCTGGCCAGGGCTGACTCAGCAGCTCTTACTTTTCCAAAAGAAGGAATTCTCACTTTTCTCATTTTCCCACCTCCCAGCCACATGCTCCAGCTGTTTTTCACACACCAGCTCTGACATTTGTCTAAGTTCCTGATGAGTCATTTCACCCATTAAAGCAGAAGAAAATGAACCCAGCAAAAGAGTGAATAAATTCAAGTTAGATTTTTGCAAGCTAAATTAGCTCACCAAAGGGTCAGATAAGCTCTGCAGGTAGAAAGAAATGGCTTGAAATGGAAGGAGTTGGGAAAGGGGAGGAGAAGCTAAGGGAGGCAGGATCAATACTTTCTTTTTAAGCAACAGAAATACGTTGGGTTGACTTAGAGGACCTGTCTGCCTGCAGTCTTTGACAGCAACTTCCATAACTCTTTTGGCCCAAGGATTTACACACTGCCCAAACCCATCTGAAGAGTTATATGAAGCAGATGTTGTAAATCTCCTTGTCAGGCCATTTTAGGCATTGTAAAACCTAATTTGCATAACAAAAGTAATATGTTTAATCTCTTAATTATCCATACCAAGCTCACAGTCTCATCAAAGATGACATTCAAATTTGCAAAAGTTGTTTATTTGCATTAATTAGTGCTGGCTGATATTTCATTGTTTGAATTTATATCCACTTAATTCCTATTTATTTTCTACACATTTTCCACAACTTCATGTCACTCTGGAAACCCTGAAGTTTACCAGATGATTCCTTGTGTCCTTTCTGAATATTATCACATTAATATTTTTTTCAGTCTTCAGGTTTTTTCTGACATTAAGATACATTAAGAATATGTCATTAACTGAAATGCAATGCAATTAATATTTCATTGAATAAATGTAATGTGTGAGTTGTCTGTTGATAGAAAAAGTAATATATATTAGTTGTTGTGTTATGTACTCTTCTGTTATTAATGAATTAGGAAATGTTTCATCTTCCTCAAACTGAATCTCCTATTCTATCATAATATATCTCATTTCCCTAAACGAGTGCCTATTCTTCTGAATGAATTCCAGCCTGTTTTTAAGACCTTGAAAACTTTATCCTGGGGGAGAACATAAAAAAACCTTCAAAACATTCTCACAACTGAGAGGGAATGGCATTTCTCTTGGGTTTCCATGGGATGAAAAGAGTAGTGCTGGGAAATCAGAATATCTCTGATTATTACTGTAGATCTTACAGAAATGGTTGTACTTTTAAGAAAGAGTTATGCTGTCTTAGTTCTATAAAGGACTAAGAAAACTCTTACAACAAGGGAAAAACTGAGGTAGGATTAGATCATGAGTATTACTGTATTGCACAATATTTCCAAATTAAGTCATATAACAGCGCTATGAACTTTTCAGGTCATTGATTTCCTGTACATTCTTGTTAGGATGCTGTAATAGGTGGTCAGAAAGACTCAAAACATCAAAAAAAAAAAAAAAAAAAAGAAAAAAAGAAGGCAACAGGAATAACTGAAAAGTGTTGTAATAATTGCAGCAAACAGTGGCCCAATGAGCTACAGAACACTTTCGTCTCCCTGCCTCTTTCAGAGATTCATTACTTTGGACTATTAGTAAAAGATGGGTGTGAACAAGAATGCACTTTTTTAAAAGTTAAAGATCATACACCATAATTTTGAATGACCAGCAGCAGGAAAGCTGGTTATCATAATTTGCAAGCCATAATTCTCTGCAAAAGAACAGCTATATTTAAATTCAGTGACTTAACCAAGAATATCAGTTTCAAAGGCAAGAAAGTAGAAAGAGTATCCTTATAGTCCTTGGAGGACTTCAAGCATCACTTCTAAGCCTGCTCTCCCTTTCTACATTCTATCATAGTGTAGGAATTCCACAATGATTTATAAAAGGAAGATTTTCAAAGGCACAAATGGGAGTCAGGTGTCCGATTTCCATCAACTCAGGCACCCAACTCCCATTTGTATTTTAAGAAAATCCTCCCTTAGAGACATGAAATATAAAGTAGTAAAGTAACTTGTGTTCTAGGGCCAGGAACATTTGCCTTAATTTTTTACATAGACTTCCATTTTGGTTTCTTTTGATTTGATATCAAAGCCAATAGAATTCTGCATTTTAAAAAAGAAAGACTGGATGATCTAATATCTTTGACATTGCTGGTTTCTGTGGTTCTGTCATGCACACAGTGGGATGTTAAATATGAAACTAAGTAATTTAAAGACAATTCCCCCCTTTCAGTCTGTCCTCTTATTTTTGCTTTTTAAAACAAATGTATAGCTTAAAAGGAATATAAAACAAACCAGTTGACACACTTTGGAGTCAATGGAAGGAAACAATGAGCAGTAGGAGAATAGATAACTTGGCCAAAAAAATTAAGTAAGTGTAAACAACACTCTTATCTAATTATTTTTTTAAAATTTGCTTTGTTGCTAGATTGCTGGATTTGCTTTGTTTGCTTTCTTGCTGGATTTTTATTTTTGTAAGAAGGAAAATGTGCTAAAATTATTTTGTTTTGAATTAAATACCAAATTTTTAATTTAAAAATTCTAATTTGCATTTCCCATTTTTACCAAAACGCATGCACTTCAGAATTTTTTTTTAAAATGGAAACCAAAAAGTTCCAATAAAGTATTTTTACCAGTTCCTTTCCTCTTTTTAAGGAATTCTGCTAAATAGAGTAAACTGTAATATGTCTAGGTCCAGAGATGGATTTTAGCAGTTTTCCCACAAAGTCAAAAGAAGTCTTCATTAACAAGTAGCACATCAAAAATCCACTAAAAATATTATTTTCAGACTAGGTCTCATCTTCACCTTTGTTTTGTAATATTTTTTCTTCTGCAAAACTCTTGAACAGGATGACAAAACAAAAATTATGCAAAGTATTGGTGCTCTTCTTATTTCTATATGGCAGAGTGATTTTAGGCCCACATTTCTCTCTCCCAGTCATTCTACATCCATTCATAGGATAAGGTGGAAAGGACTTCTGGAGGATTTCTAGTTCCCCCCTGTGGTTCAAGCAGGGTCACCTGCTGTTTCCTGGGACAACACCCAGATTCCATTTAAATATCCTCAAGGATGGAGATTTCACCAATTCTCTGGTCACCCTTTTTGCCTGATCAGATTGATTCATGTCCCCCACTTTGATAGGAACCAGAGGCCTCCTTGTTACATGACACAATTCAGGACAAAGTTCAGGTGATAAATCTTTCCAAAGGTCATGCCATGTAGGAAATATGGATGAAATCACACCTTGTTTTCTCCTCTCCCTGCACTTCCGTAGTACCCCAGCAAGTTTATACCTCCCTTATGGCTCTGTGCATGTTCAAAGATCACAGATCATACCAAAGCACTCTCTGGTGCACTGTCACAGGTTTGCTTCCTTATTTCAGGAGTTCAGAACTGGAAAAAACCTCAAACATCTCAAACCTTTCACAAATGAATGAATAATAATTCTTAAGGGCACAGATATGCCACTTTTCCCAGAATGACAGCCAGATGAAGAAGGTTGTGGAGGTGGGGAGGCATGTGGTCCCTGTGGCTGTGGGACACTGTGGTGAGGGCCAGAAGTTGCTCCCAGGACAAGGTTAATTAACCATGTCCATACAGAAAGCAGAAGGTTGCTGATCTAACTGAACTCACTGGCAGGCGTAATTCTCTACCCTAAAAATGTCTGATCTTTGCTTGACCAAACTTATAAATAATCCTTCATTCTGTTTTCTTTTCCTTCTGTCAAAGAATCCAGGAAGGGCACTTTTGACAATACAGCAACCTGAGACATCCCTACAATGAAGGAAATTCAAATGGAGGATGCGGGTGCAAGTTTTTGCTGCGTGAATCAATTGTATCTTCAGTTCAAACAACTGTGATTAATTTGTGTGGGTCTAAAAAAGGAAGGGAACCCACTCAGGGAGTGAGGAAGTGTCAAGATAATGCACATATCTGCCTTCAGAGTACTCTTGATGCTTAGAAATGCTTCATAGACATGCAGTTATCTCTTCTCCTTGGTTTCTCTAAGGGATGCAGAGTCTACATTTCATCAATATTAGGACATTTCCATAAAAGAAGACTCTAAACAAAATGCAGCTGCTGTGTTTGACAAAGGTGTGTTTTAGCTTTGAAATATTAGAGAAACAATTTTATTTGTCATCCAGAAGACCACTGAGTTTGAAAGGAGGCTGAGCACCAAATAGTATGTCTTGCTGCCTCTTTTGTATGGAATAAAAGTGCCAGTGGGTTAGAAACTTGCTTTAATTCAGGGAGAGAGAGGCATCAACAAGAACAAGATCAAGATAAGAAATCCCAGTGCAAAGGTTGAAAGTCCTGAACATAAGGGAATAAACCATTATATTCAGAAGTACATTTTAAAAGGAGAAAACACGCTAACAATCTGCCCCAAAACAATTTGAAATCAATAAGCATGTCAGACAAAGGACGGAGTAGAAGTCATGCTGTTTTATATATTACATTAAAACAGCAACAAAATCTTAAATTTTGATCCTTTTATAAAACAATACAGAAATTGATTTTTTTTTGTAAGGAAAGAAATAAAAGAGAAAAAGGAAAGAAATGAAAGAAGAATACCCCACCAGCTGTTTCCTGGCCAAGGAAACCACAGGGGCTCTTGCTCTGTACTTCAGGAAATGGCCAACTTCCCAGGGTAGTTTAAGTCCCCTGCAGCCTGCAGTGTCAGCAGAGCTGGTCATTTACAAATCAGTAGGGTTTTGTTAGAAGTTTGTTTGTCTTTAAATGAACCCACCAGGCTTGTAGCTGGATTTTTTGAGTTATAAATAGAGGAGAAGTGCATCAAATTCTTTCAGAATGAAACAAAAAAATGTGGGTAGTGGGAAGGGTGAAAAAGAAGGTGCAGGTCAGCTTTTTGAGACTGAAAGATGAAGACTGGGAAATACTCTGTTTAATTTTTTATGCTATAGAATGTGGAGTAAGCAAACCCCCAAAAAAGCATTCCTCACCCACCCCCTGTAAGGCCATGTTCAGATGATGGGAACTCTACAGAACCTGACCTCCTTCCTTTGCTGCCCTTCTTCCTTTCATATTAATGAGTTTGGACCCCTAAAGTGTAAATTTGTTGAGTCTGTTGAAAAGATAGGTATTTGAATTCTTACCAAGGGAGTATGTTACCATCTATATGCCCAATAGAGTTTCAAATGCTACCAAAAATATTTATTTGTTTTTTACCAAGACAATGAGTCCTGCTGGCCAATCCTGCTCTTTCTGCTTGCTTATTTAAACCAGAGTGCTCCTTTCTGTTCATTTCACACTGCTTGCCTTTCAATTTCACAGTGCCTTCTACTTGAGTTTGTAAAGTTGCCACTAAGGAGCCCTGCTCTAAGTCTTTCCATGGAAAGACAACAGAAATTGTTCACAGAATTCACTCTCTTTTCCCACTGCAACATATCCTGGCAGATGTGTTAGTTACGACAGCAACAATTAAGACTAGTTTTTTTCCTTCTCTTTTAATAATAAGAACAATCAGTAGCTCCTGAAACATTTTCAGATAAATTTGTGTCTCAGATTTAAATTATGCAATGCAAAGATCTTCTTGATGATATGGTCTTGCTAATATTTAAAGGGATAGAAGATAAGGTGTTGGTTGATTTGGATGATTTGTACTTTTTTGTTCTCCCTCAGATTGGGGCTTACATGACATTGGCCTGGTTCTGCTGATGTAAAGTAGGAGAGCTAGAAAGGGAGCAGCTAGTCCTATATCCATAAATAAGAAAAAATTATTAGCCCTTCAGTGTAATTACTCAGAGAATTTAAATGGGAGTCAGATACTCAAGTGCCATTCTCTGGGTTGGAAAGGTGAGCATAACAATATAGGGAACAATAAATGTATCCCAAACTTAATTTCACCCCACAACCATCTTTAGAAGGCTCATGCTGTTAAGTTCTTGAACCACACATCAGTGACACCAAATGCAAATTTGGATCATTGCATTGGTCTCTGTGAAGTTGCTATACCACTGCAGGTAGGAGAATTGAAAGGCAGTTGTAGTAAAAGTTATTGTTCTGGAAAGAAACAATGGTGATCAATTAAGAAGGAATAATTGAAAAAGGAAAGACTGTGAGCTGAATCAAGAAACCAGGCATGGATGAAAGTCTTCTACAGGAGTGCAAATACTGAGCAACTCCACTCAGGTCACAGATCATGAACTCAAGTGTTCAAAAAATGTGTTAGAGTGGTGCTTAGGGACATGGTTTAGTGCTGGATCTAGCAGTGTTTGTCTAGCAGTGTTTGGACTTGACAATCTTAGAGGTCTTTTCCAACCTAAATCATTCTGACTTAGACTGGGTGTAAGGGAAGCAGGGAAAGCTCCAGTCCTACCAAGTCCTAGTTACCCCAGTAGTGCTTGCAGCCACATCTACAGCTGGTTCCTCCTGCCTGTTCCTCTGGTTGCTTTCTGCTGTGTACAGGCACTCAAGGTGTCCTGTTTTGACAGGGTTTACCTCATTAATTTCAGCCAAAATCGAAGTTTATGACCACCTCTCCCATTCCCAGTATAAGGCCCTCCCCAACAGTTTGCAAAACATTGTGGGAAATGCAAAAATAGGTCCTGTCTTTTGCCAGCACTCCTCATTCGTCAAAGAAGTAGTCCAGGCACTGCATCTAAATAAAAACTTATTTTCAATTCCTCATTCTGCTGTTTTGCTTAGAAAGAAAGAGTGGGTAAAACTCTTTCTTGCCTTCTTGCCTTGCATCAAAAAACACCAAGTAAATTTATATAGATAATCCTGTGAGCACCTGCACAAATGGAAATATTAATCTGTATTGGGATTGTGATGGAGAAGTGTAGTCATTAATTAGATGCCACAATTCTTTAGTGCCAGGAAGAACAAGCCATTACTGAATTTGAAGTGTTCCTCGTATTTCCTACAATAACACTGTGTGGCTGGAAAACTCAGCTTGTATCCAACTAATAGTTCCTGAAAAAAGAGACGACATATTTTTTAACCTTTCCAAAACACACTTGCTAACATACTCTAATGCTTGAGAGTATTTAAGGTCACCTGAAACAGCAGCCTTTACATTTAAAACAGATGTGCCCATATACAGCTGTGAAGGAATGCACTGCTTTGGGTTTTGTGTAACAAGCACTGGCGCTTTCCAGCTCTTTGCCATTTTGACACTTAGAGCTTACACACAGGACTGCTTTGGAGTGGGATATTCAGCGTGTATTCATAGAGATGATTAAAAAATTTACTTTATGCACAGCTGTCTGCAAAGGCTGGTGCATAAACAGCCTAACTAAACACGTTATCCTTTGCAGTCTCAGTTCCTCCTATTTCCTTGTTTTTTTCACTGGATCAAGGTATTTGGTTCAAGACTGAGCACCAATGGCACCCTTGGCTTGCCATTTCATCACTACTGGATCAGCTGTGAGAGGTGGAGAAGAATTACTCCACAGCCTTTTCTTGTCCATATGCTGTGCTAAACTGAGGTTAAGTAGGCACTTGGCTTCCTCTACTGTGTGTGCCTGAACCCAGTTTTTGAGTAGCCACAGCAGAGACATACAGAGGAAAACCAAGTTATAATCCAAGCCTTCACGGAATCATAGAATCATAGAATATTCTGATTTGAAAGACATCTCCAAGGACCATTGAGTCCAACTCCTGGCCCTGCACAGGACAATCCCAAGAGTCACACTGTGTCCTTGAGAGCATTGTTCAAACACTCCTTAGGTTCTGTCAGGTTTGTGCTGTGGCCACTGCCCTGGGGAGCATGTTCCAGTGCCTAAACACCCGCTGGGAAAAGAATGTTTTCTAATATCCAACCTAGACCTCTCCTGAAACAGTTTCATGCCATTGCATCAGCTCCTGTCACTGGTCACTAGAGTGAAAAGATTCACACTCGCTAGAGTGCCTGACCCTCCTCTTCCCCAGATGAAGAAGCCTCTTGGAGTTATAATCCACCACGTTTTGAAATTTCCCAACCATAGTAAACTCCTGATCTTCGGCTTCTTTCACATCACAAGAGGACATTTAAAAACCTTTCCAAAGTAATGCTGACACCACAATTTTATACAGTATTGATGAAAGATCAATCCTGCTCACTTCAGGTGTGCTTTGTGGAGGAAAGGAGCAATGTGTGGGCCTTGGGAGGCCTGAGCTTGGTAGAGCTGTACTGCCATGAAGGCAGTCTATGAACATGCACAAATATCCCTTCCCTTTCTGGTTAAAATTGACATCATAAATCAGAGAACAAGAACAGAGCTCAGAGAAGAGTTGTAGCACAGCGCTGGTGGCATTGGGAGTATGCTGGTTTTCTCTGTCTATAGTACAAAAGAGTTTGGTCTCTTGAAGAACAAGATGATTTAAAATCTGATTAATGAACCAGGCTCAGCTCCATGTGCTGGTGAAGTGCACACCCCTAACCATTGCAGAAGGTCAGAGTGGTTTCTCAAAACATTTTCCTGGCCATAAGAACCAGACACCTGTTGAACAATGGAGTTGTTTCCTCATGCAGTGGATTTTAGAGAGGCTTCTCCTCCCATCTGAACATCTGTGAGTCCATCCAGCTCCTGGGTGTGTGTGTGTGTCATGATACCAACCCAAAAACTCACACTGGTACTCAGAGGGATGGAATCTTCTCTGGAAACACATAGAAAAGTTCAGGATGGCTCTTTGCAGGCTCAAAAGGAAAGAAGATATCCACATTAAAAACTTAGGAAGAATTATTCTTCAAGGTGCTTTACACTGCAAAATATAGCAAAGTAAGTCCTGTGAGAGTCGCCTGGGGTGCCAAGTCTGCCTAAGACAAAAGGTCGGTCATGAAAACTGGAAAATTCATGACTTTCACACAACCTCTGGCATCCAATTGAGCTATATATCCAAAATCTACAGTTTGAACAGAACTTTAATATCTTGGATAGGACATTCTGGCTCTTTGGACCCAAATCAGTTATCTTTCTGTTAGGTGGCCAGGAAGCAGCTGCTAAAATTTGCAACATCAAAACTTGGTTTTGGTTGCTTTATAAAAGCGAGAGGAAGTAATGTTTCATTTAAAGTTAACTAAAATCTCTTTGGACTTCTGAGTGCACAGATTTTGGGCTTAACCCACAGAAATGAAGACAAGAAGAGTAGCAGAAAAAAAAATAAATATTAAATAGACTGGGACTGAGGGACAAAGAAAATGAAGTGAAATATTTGTTAATTGGTTCTTAAAGTCTCTTAAGGAAAGTTAGGTGAAATCTCAAGAAAGAAACAGCAAAGGCAGGACAACAAATCAAGGAAAGCAAAGCAGCAAGAGAAACAGAGGCTAGGCATCACTTTTTCTTTGTCATGCTATTACTGTCTCTCTGTGGCAGAAGGACTGGAAAAATAAAAGTAAATGTCAGATCAGTTATGCTGATTTCTGTCTATTGCAGGTATTTTTCTGGTCTTCATTATCATAGTATCATAACACTTTCCCATCTAACTATTTATCCTCATGGCACCTCTCTGAGGCAGGGCACTGCTATTATTCCTATTATACAGCTGGAGTGAGGTTGGGTAATGGAGCAGATTCTTAGCTGGCATAAATTGTCACAGCTCCATTAACTCTGGTGTGAGAGGACTTCATGGAGTTTTGGATCTGCCACTAAATGAATCTGCCTTCCCCCTGGAAGCCAGGGAAAGAGAGAGGCAGCAAGCCCTCAGGTTTTCCAAGCCCTTAACTACCTGTCTGCCCAGAAGACCATCCTGCATCTGTTTGGATAATCTGTGATCTTTGGGCCAAGCCCTGCTGGCTTTATTCTTGCAAGAAAAGTCAATGAAGTCTACGTGGAATTATTCACATAAAGCCTGCAGGACAGAGCTCGTTAGGTGTGAAGGATTGTGCAGCACAGAAAGGCTGAAACTGTAGGAACACCCCACAGCCCCTGATGTATCTGGCTTTGGAGAGTTACAGGAATGAAACACAGAAATGACAAGTGACAGTCAGTGCAGGGTGGAAAACAGGAGGAGCACAGAGAAGTGTGCAAACACACAGGGATTCTGATGTGGAATTAAACCCCAACACAGCAAGAAAGTTTGAATAAGAGCCACACAAATTATTTACTTTCCTCAAGCCTAATTCAAACAAATCAACAAGACAAGAAAATTGAAAGGGGAAAGACAGTGAGCTGTGTTTCTCACAATACAGGTGTCTCAACTCTAATGAGTCTACAGGATTTGAGCTGGTATCATGAATATCACCAGGGGTGATTATAGCTTGCAAAAGTAGACCAGAGAGAGAGAGACGTGCCTGTGTGTGTCTTGGGCTGTAATTAAAGCCATAAGCCATCAGCAGCAAAGAGGCCAGCTGCAGCATTTCAAACCTTTCCCACCCTAGCATTAAAAATAGATTGTGGCACAATAATAATAAAAAAATGCCTACTCAAAATAATTCCAATAAAAAAAAATTTGCACATCTGATTACTATAATTGATTTCTCTTCTAGATATGAATAAATGACCCAGGCTAAATGCCAGTTCCTTGCAAAGAATTTCATTTAAGCTTCAGTGAATTGAAAGGCTCAACCAGACTCAACATTTCCAACTTCCTAGCAAGTAGCAGAAAATCTACCTGACAGTTGCCATGGAAACACGAACAGGAAGAGCTAACCACCAGCCTATAAATCCACAGAGAAACCTTTCTTAATTGGAAGGCCTTTAACCCACACATTTTTCTCATAGCTGCAGAGCTTATTTCTAAAGAGATTATTAAATTCCTCAATTGACTTATGAAGGATGCTTCCCACTATATTACTGTGCTCTGGGTTGCTCATTCTTTATATCTGTTTCCAAAATTACAAAGCAGAGCTAGGATGATAAAAGTTAACACAGATGTTTCAATGAAAAATCCATATGATGTTCTGAAAATAACTTCAGTGGTAATGTTCTACTAAAAAAAAAAACCCAAAACCAACCAACCAAAAAACCCCAACAAACAACACACCAGAAAACCCACCATAAAAATAATAAGTTAAAGAATTGACATGGCATTAAAGAGATGAGACATCCCAACATTCTCTGCTTTGGGTTCTAGGAAACATTTTTTTAAATGGAAGAATTTCAGTGGGAAATATCACTGAAACTATGTGAGGAATCATTGCTTAAGTCTTTGAATGTTAATTAAACAAATGCCCACACACAAGAACACACGTTATCACGCTATCAAATATATGTGAAAATAATCTAATTTTAAAGAAAATATGAACAGAGTTGCTCATGCTTATGTCATTTCCTTCAGCATTTTGAAGATTTCATCAATATTTTGGCAGAGAAATCACACACTAGGTAGCTTCTGTGCCTTGGCTTTCTGCAATGCCATTCTCCTGTCCAGGGATGGCTGAACTTTTTGCAAGGCTGGCATCTACTTTGGGGCTGAGACTGTTGCCTCATTTCTAAGAAATTCAGCAGCCCCATGTAGTTAAATACATTTCTCTTCTCCCATCTCTTCTAACCAGAGAATGAATAATCAGATACAGGCCCAGAAAGTCTTATTTGGTAGGGTTTTTTAGATAGTCAAATATTTGTTTTGTTTGGTTAAGTGGAAAGATCCCTCTTTTTCCCTGCATTATGACAGATTTCAATATTTTTATTCCTCATCTCCAGATTCTAAGGACAATAGGAAAAATGTATTATGCACCAAGAACTTATTCCTAGTTCAGTCAATTGGAATAAAATTGGTTCCTGCTGATTTGAATGGAATTAGGATTCTGCTCAGTTTATACTTGGAAACATTGAAAAGATCTATTGAAAGAGTGGAGAAGAGAGATGGAGAAAAGCCTTTTTTGCCATATTGTTTTTAAGCCTGCCTGAATTTTGGATGAAATATTTAACCCTTGTTCCTCCAGTATCATGCATCTCTTTGATGAAACTGAAGCAGTCTAGGGCAGGTGGAGCAGCAGCCACAGATGCTCTTCCAAGGTAGCTCTGATGCCAAAAATACTGGTGCAGCAGTGAGGAATGGGATCCAGCACCATGCCAGGGTGAGAGCCACATGTTCATCACTTCCACCATGCTCTGGCTCCTTCTGCAAACAGAATTACACTTTGAAGCCAGAAATTCTGGAAGGTCCCAGTGCTGGGAGCGCCAGAAGAAGGAAGTGAGGCCAGGGCTGGAGTTAACCTATTGCCATTTACCAGCTGGGTGGAACCAACATC
>JAYDZK010000056.1:4742845-4754692 GCA_034509185.1 Euphonia xanthogaster | reverse complement strand
TGAAATATTTAACCCTTGTTCCTCCAGTATCATGCATCTCTTTGATGAAACTGAAGAACTCTAGGGCAGGTGGAGCAGCAGCCACAGATGCTCTTCCAAGGTAACTCTGATGCCAAAAATACTGGTGCAGCAGTGTGGAATGGGATCCAGCACCATGCCAGGGTGAGAGCCACATGTTCATTACTTCCACCATGCTCTGGCTCCTTCTGCAAACAGAACTACACTTTGAAGCCAGAAATTCTGGAAGGTCCCACTGCTGGGAGCACCAGAAGAAGGAAGTGAGGCCAGGGCTGGAGTTAACCTATTGCCATTTACCAGCTGGGTGGAACCAACATCCAGTGGGATTTACTCACTCTGGGTGGCCCTCATGTCACTCCTACATTCCACCTGCAACATCTGGCACCAACATCCTTGTGCAAACTCCCAGTTTTGAGGAGAGACCCTTTATCCAAAGGATGTTTATACCCTTATAGTGTAGGGCCTTTACATGATATGTCAGCAATTACACAGGGGAGAAACCTGGGTGTTTCAAATGAGTTTAAAACAACAGTGGACTCTCCCTTTCCTATGCCTTCTGTGGTACTATTAGAAGAAAACCTGAGCTACCCAGAAATCATCCAGGTAATTTCAAGGCTGAGGGTTACAGGGCAGAAAAGATTCTCCCACAATGAGGATCAGATAAGAGATACACTAATTACTTAACAGTCAGAGGGCAAAGTGTTACCTACCTCTAAAATGCTTCCAATCCTCCTTATCAAATCACCTCAGTTTTAACTGGACTTCTCTTCCTCCCTGTACCATTTTCTAGCCCTGAGCCTCTCTTGAATGAGTACAGGCACAATATTTACCAGCTGTGTGCGTAGTAAGCAAGTGGCCAAATGTGTCTGCTTCATGGAAAAAATGGCCATATTTTCACACATGCAAGGTTTGGAATGCATTTTTTATGTTACAAAGGATTAAAACATGACTCTGCTTCCCTACCTGCCCTAAATGAAACTGAACATTCTCACAATGTTACCACACTGCTTGCATGAATGGGACTGACTGAATTTCATTTCTTAGTGCCAAGTAACACTGTGTAAATACTTTGGAGAAAATTAACATAATGAACACTGTATTCTGCTGCCGGAATGATTGTTTTCCTCCCCTCCCCATATCGCTGTTATTATTAGAATTGTTGTATGACTGAGAGAATCTCTTGAGGGACAAGCTAGCTTTGCTTAACAACTGCTTCTCCAAGTCCATCAGGCTGGCAACTGCAAGCCTATGATTAGCTTAATAAAAGTTAAGGGAAAATTATAAAGTGAATGGAAAATACTAAAGGTGCTGTGAAACGAAACCATAATTGGGTAGCAATACTCCAGTGATGACAGCTAGAAAGCATCTGCTCCCTGCAGCATCCTAAAGTGTTTGCAAAGTCTGCAGAATTCTACAGAAAAATCCACAGCCATGTAGTCTCCATGCCTACAGGGATTTGCAGTACCCTGGAGAGTTTTTAAGGGATTTTTAAAGTGACTTAACTTTTATTTTTATCCATTTTTTTTTCCCTAGCTGTCTGCCTTGTTTTCAAATGTGGGTGGTGTGTTCAGCAGATTGCTGTTTTCTATTGCTGTCTGTACACCTGTCTTCTACCACGGAGGATACAGGGACTCCATAAAGAAGACAAGATTTCTGCTCCAAAGAGCTTGTTCTCAAAGGCCCAGACTCTCAGGCCTATGGTACCCTGGAAGTGTATTTTCCATTAGTGTTTTTTCCATTTCTGTGCAAGCAACAGGACTTGAGGGAACAGCAGGAAGCCTGTCAGGGGAGGTTTAGGTTGGATATTAGAAAAAAAGTTCTTCACCCAGAGGGTGGCTGGGCACTGGGACAGCCTCCCCAGGGCAGTGGTCACAGCACCAAGCCTGACAGAGTTCAAGAATTGTGATGCCAACACTCTCAGGTACGTGGTGTGATTTTTGGGGTTGACCTTTGCAGGCCCAGGAGTTGGACTTTGGTGATCCTTGTGGATCCTTCAGCTCTGACTGAAGATATTTTGTGATTCTATTATATTTCCTAGGCTATTTCCCAGCCAGAAACTCCAATTAATTCTTTATCTTGCAGATATTATTGAAAGAAAATTATGTCCATACACTCCTTTTGACCACATATGGTTACTTGGCTTATATCCACATCTGCAGCACTTGTGCTGTCAAGATCTCTAGATTGTTTTAAGAACTTTTAGCTCATCAGCCAGCATATGGTGGTAATCTTCATTTTGGCCCAGATTAGTAAGGAAGTCCAGGCAGCTTCATTTTTTTTCTGTCAAACTGAGAAATAAAAATCCTGGATGCTGTTTCATGGCAGGGAATGAGATTTCAGTGTTTGCTTTCCTTTTCTTCATCAACACTGAGCTGCTAGCAGAAATCCCATCAAAGCAAAGGAACAAGGTGCATATAAAAACAAAGGAAACCATAGCCTTGGAGGTCTCCAAACTCATCTCAGAACCCATCACTGAATTATCTGAGAGAGGAATTCCATTCATTCTCAGGATTGGGCAGTTTTTGAGTTCTGGATTGGAGGTTCGTTGGCCATTAGCACTCAGAAGTGATGGGAAGGGGTCAGGCTACAATGGCTGAGATGTGTAAATGGATTATTAACTCTTCTTGAATCTTCACCTGGCAGAAATTATTTCAGTTCTGCAATATTTCTGTTGGAAAGAGAAGCAGAGGGGCACCTCCTCCCCCTCCTTCTTCACTGCCCTGGGTGTCTGCAGAATTGTTCTTCTCACATATTGTCTCTGCTGATGGGTGGCTGATGTGCTGAGCAGGTTTTTTCCCTGTCTTATCACAGAGTCACTGCCACCATCGTTGATGGGCTCAGCCTTGGCCAGTGCTGAGTCCAACTGGTGTTGGCTCTATCAGACATGAGGTAAATATCTAGCAGCTTCTCAAAAGCCACCCTTTTAACCCCCCTGCTACCAAACCTTTCCCAAACAAACCTAATACAACTGTCTAGACTTTCATCCTGCCCTCCAGGATAAAAGCTGCAACAGGAAGGCAATTTTCCCTGATATTTCAAGCTGAGATTCAATTGTATTTGTATATTTCAAAAGCACCAAGTAGATGGACTAGAGTTTATAATTTTTCCTATAAATGAGAACAAGGGAAAGATTTACAGTGGAAATTGTTAAAAAAAATCATAAAAATATAAGAAGATGAAAAAAAAGCGATATGCATAAAAGCAATTGTTTATGATACTTAAGTTTTGTTTCCTGGAATTAAATATTTGGCTGGATCTCTATCACTTCTTGCACAGAAAAGGTTGTTATCTACTAGCACTAATTATAACAATTTTTTTCCAAGCTAATGCTTTAATTGGAATCTCAGAAATTCACTTTTTTATTGCCTGACAGGTGACTCCCACAGTAAGTTTACATTTCTCTCTCTTGTCCTCAAATACAGTTCAGCTGTGTTTGATATTTTCAGTGCCATTTTAAACCTTCTGCTGCTAATTCCTACAAAATGTGTAAAAACTTCTGGACTCTGTCTTTAAATATTTCTCTTCCATAAACAAGGTCAGGCACCAGGCTCTGGGAAAGAAGGAGCAAGAAGGCAGAGTGATTTTTCAAGGCTGAAATTTTTATAATCACAGAATAATTTGGGTTGAAAGGAACCTTTAAAGGTCACCCAGCTCAAACCCCCTGTAACAAGCAGGGACATCTGCTGGATCAGGTTGCCCAGAGTCCCACCCAACCTTACCTTGAATGTGTCCAGAGGAGGGGAATCCACCACCTCTCTGGGCAACCTGTCACCATCATTATAGTGAAAAACTTCTTCCTTTTGCCTAGTCTGAATTGACCCTGTTTTGGTTTAAAACCATTACCCCCTGACCCCTTATCCTGTCACTACAGACTCTGCTAAAAGTTTTGTCCCAGTTTTTCTTTTTTTGAACCCTTGAAGCCCTGAAAGGCTTCTCTAAGGTCTCACTGGAAGTTTCTCTTCTCCAGGCTGGAAAACCCCAGTTATCCCATTTTTTCCTTATAGGAGAGGTGTTCCAGACCCCTGATCACTGTTGTGTCTCTCCTCTGGACCTGCTCAGGTTCAGAGTAGAGTAAAGAGTAGGACAGTTTGGTTCAAAAAAGGATCATTTAAGAGCTGATACTATAAAGAAACTTTATTTATTAATGAGAATATATTCACTCAAGAGAGGGCAGATGGACCATGAGAAGAAAAATCTTGGAGATTAGTAATAATTTCATGTGAGAATATTTGCTCAGTCTTTTTAAAATTTAATGAAACACACTAAAACCAGCACGTACAGGAGGATAAGAGGAATGCTGAACATTTTCTTACAAATATACAAAATATGCTCCTGGCCTGTAAGATGCCACAATGTGTAAATTTATACCTTGGAGGAAAAGATAGAAAACTGCAATTTGCTCCTGTTGGAGCTCTGTAGCATTTCTCCATTTTACTCCCAGCTTTCTGAATGCTTTCAAGTGATCTGTCTAAGGAAATCAATGGCTATTGACAAGTTCTGTAATTACATTTACAAGCCAAGATTCTCAGCCCTCTGACACTTTAAGCGATTACATACCTTCTAACCTCTTTTGCTAATGATCACCAATGTATGGATCTGAGCCAAAAATCAAACTGTGTCCCAAAACACCCACTCGCCACAGTGCTGTGACTTGGGATCCTTGCACTGTCACAGCAACAGAAGAGCTGATGGGTGGAAAATGCCGCTGATTGTCACAAATCTTTCTTCCAAATTCATGCTAAATTTGCCATGTGGGTTTGACAGGGATAGTAGAGTTTGAACTTGGTTCACAGGTCAGTCCTAAAAAGGGTTGGTCAGTCTTTTTGTCTGATAGATCTCTCCATGGCTGGAATAAATACTGGTAAGGAAGGAAAACAATATACAGACTAAACCTTTTCACACATTTCCTGCCACTTAGAACGTTGCCTGGAGCACCAGAGCTGTGTTTCTTTGGCATTGCTATCTCAGCTGTCCTCAGTGGAGTCATTTGTGTTGTATGAAACACTTAAATATTTTCTTAAACAATGAAAAATAAGACATTTGCTGCATAATTAGGATACTGAACCAGGACTTGGGACAAAGGTTCCAGGGTTTATTTCATTAAATGCTTAAATTTCAGAGATGAAATGAAACCTTTCAGTAGTCCTTTTACTACCTGAGGAGAGACTACAAGAGAACTGTAGAGGGACTTTTTACAGGGACTTTTTACCTGTAGCATTGACAGGATGAGGGGGAATGTCTTTAGATAGAAAGCTGGAAGGTTTAGATCAGATATTGGGAGGAAATTATGCCCTGTGAGGGAAGTGAGGCCCTGGCACAGATTGCCTAGAGAAGCTGTGAATGCCACATTCCTGACAGTGTCCAAGGCCATGTTGGACAAGGCTTGGAGTAACCTGGGGTAGTGGAAGGTGTTCCTGCCCATGACTGGAGGACAGGATGATCTCGAAGGTCTGTTCCAACACAAACCATCCTATGATTCTATAAATTTATGTTTCCATGAAAAAAAACTCAGCAGATCCATGCCCAGTATGTCAGAGTCAATGGCTGGGTTACACTCTGCTGGTGATGTTGGAGTGAAAATCCATATGGAGAATTGGGAGTGGATACCCTGACAGCTTCCAAAAGCTTTGTCCACTCTGCCTTTGGGTAGCAGAATCATTGTACAACAGTCGTCTGCTTTGTGAATCTAGTTTGTCAAATTAGATGATATAATTTACTGGAGAGAAAGGATCTGAAAAAAGAGTTTGTGGCTCCACTAACTTAAAAAAAAACAGTCCATATTTCTGGTAAACTTTATATTCATTCATAGAAAAAAACTATGCTTGCAATATCAATTCATGTTTTATTGACAAGTCTTCCAGAAACTCTTTTAAAATATGTGCATGAAAACTCTATTCCTCCATAGTCCTCAGGTGAAGTGACTTTTCTACTGATCACTGTCCTTCTGAAACTCATTACCTTCACCTAAATCCAACAGAAATACACTAAACTGCAAATGCCTTGGCTCTGAGTCAGCGGAAAGAGTGAAGCCTGTGCAGCAGATGATCAGAGAAGTACAAATATTCTGAGTACCTGGTAGCATCTGCTAACAGAAACAGTTCCTGCACCCCTAACAAATGCTACTAAAGCCCTTCCTGCTTAGTAACTCTCACTACCTGACAGCATCTCTTGCTCAGTGTGCAGACTGCTGATTCCACTTACCATAAGTGAAGATATTTCATAGGAGGAAAAATAAATTGTTACATGCTTTTGGGTTTCATTAGTTTTTCTTTTCTCTCCTACGTGAAAGTTTTTGTAAAATTCCAAAGGAAGTGCTTTTTTTTTTTTTTTAATATTATTTTAAACATAAACAGTTGCTTCAAACAGGTACTGAATATTCAAAATAGAATCCAAAACAGTTTCATGAAGCTGGAGGATTACTAAGATAATTCCTGCATTGGAAACTTCCTCCACAGAAGCCAGTATGTGCTGCCAATAAATCACAGGTGTCCAGAGTCCATAAACAGGTGAAAGAAATAATAAGTGACATGTTTGATAGCTTTGAGGTGTGCAAACCTAAGTGTGTGTGCCTGAACACTCAGCAAGGCTACTTGTCTTTTCAGAGATGTGCAAGGCAGAAACAAAATCCACCCCTGCCATAAAGCTGAAAAGAACCTCAGTGTTATAAAGAAGGCTCTGTGGACTCTGCAACTAACCTCTGAATCTTTCACAAATGGGTATTTTGTGCTCTCTTTTCCTTCAGATGGTGACTGCAACAAGTGAAAAGTGATAAAGAGATAAGGGAGTTAGCAGCCTGCTCTGAGACTTGACAACACAGTGAGTGGAGGGAGATGCAAAAGGAGAAGAATTTGGGCCAAAGCAATTCTCCATTTTAAGTGAAAAAATTATGTTGCCTGAGTATTTGAAATGTCACTATTTCAATAATTTTTTTTCATTTTATGCTATCTGATCAAAGGTGAAGACCACCTCAAGTGCAAGTTAAATGTTAATGCTTTTTCTTTTCATACACTGGCTTTCTGAACATTTACAGAACAGCTGTGTTTCTTTGCATTTCAATGATATTTTGAGCCATTTCAAAAGAAAACAAAAATCAATCAAGAACTTCACATTCTGGTTTAGGTTGGTCTATTTTAAATGCTGCACACTGTGGCCAGGGTGAAGAGCAAATGGGTCACAGTTCCTGTGAGCCTATAATTTGCTGTCTTATCTCCAGAGTAGGGCATGTACTTTTTTCCTTGAAAACTTCAATTTTTCTCTGTTTTGGTGGAAATCCTCTTTTGCAGATTGGATGTGAGGCTTTGTGTCACCTTGTTCTCCTTTCGATGTATAACCTCTAATTGAAATTTTCAATTCTGTTCACCTCTTGTATTTACTTCTTTCACACTTTCCTGTTGCATCCCCATTTTAAGAGTCAGTTTGGACCATCACACTAAAGTGTTAGCTCAGAGTTAATCTCAGGTTTATCTTGAGATTCACTCCCAGTTCCTCAGAGATGCTTTTTTTCATGGATTAGACTCACACAACCTCCAGCTCAAGTTGCTTTTTTACTTACTAACATATCCTCCTGGTCAAGTATATTCTACCCCATGGCAAAAAACAAACAAAAAAAATAAACAAACAATCAGACAAACACACACAAACTCTTTGAAACAAGTTGAAGAAGATGTTTTTTTTTTCATTGCTTCCTAAAGGGTCTTTCACCCTTTCAGCCCTTTGAATGACTTTGGCTCAAGACCCTGCTGGATTTTACACAGATGCCCAGACTAGCTGAAAATGGGATATTAACACTCCGCTTGGGGAAAACTCTAACACAGGTCTGAGTTCCTAAGGCTTCTTTTTCATCACTGAACACCCTCCTGTTTCAGTGCAGGTGTAAATCTGGATAGCCAACACCACATCCTGACCCTTCTCTATTAAAGGCACCAGGTCACACCATCACACCACCCTTTTGTCTACCTGGACCCTACTGGGTCCAGAGTTTCTCAAGAAATTGATACAAACTGATCAACAAAGCGTAGCCATTTTACTTTTTTATTTTTCTGATTTTGTGTTACTTTATTTTATTTTGTTTTATTTATTTATTCCCATTATATTGCATAATCTTTTCCATTACTCCTGTTGCAAGGCTGTGTAATGAGCCAACATGCAGCACACAGAGAAAGGTCTTTGCCAGATTTCCAAGAGACATCTGTTGAGAACTTTGTTTTTTGCTGTGTACATGGACAGTAAGTATGCCTGTTCCTTTGGTATGGAAATCATCTTCAGGCTGTACCATCAATATTCATTCCATATCACACCAATTAACAAACTGTGAATAATTGAGAACTAAACATGAATGCATGAAGGACCATGATCACCCAGGTAGTGACTAATAGGAACTTGTTTGAAGTAATCACACACAGATTTAATTTTAATATGGTTGATTTGTTTTTTTTTTATTTTCCAGAATGTTGTCTCAATGTTAATTAAACAATTTAGCTCATATTAAATTTTTTAGAAAAGTGTAATTGTTTTAAAAAGCTGCCTTTACCTTTAATCACAAGAATAGGTTATTCAATTCATAACAAAACACTTGATTTTGCTAGCATTTTCTAGCATTTTGCTCTCTACGTAAAATGATGTTCTAAATAGTTTTTAATACATTTCAATATAATCAAAATGATGTATTTTGTATTTCAAAGAGTTACTCATCTGCTTGGATAACACTGTAAAAAGAAAAAGCATGAAAATTACTAAACAAACCTAAAACCCTCCAAAAATTCCTTATCTGCACTATTTCTTTGTATTTTAATTTCACATCAGCATCTTCTTCGAAATTACAAAGTGAAAGAAGATAAAGAGCACGAAAAGCTGTCTCTTGTGGCTGTTTTAGGACTTTGAGGAGAGTCCAGATCTAAACTGGACCCAAGAATCACCAATTTTGATACAAAAAAGTCGACCAGCCTCAAATGATGTCACAATTTTTAGGAGCCCCAGATGATGCTCAGCACAGTTCTGAATGTAACAAGGTTAAACGAGGCAGCTTTGTGCTTTTTGTTTGATTACTTCCCACAGAATTACCTGCAAAGGATGACATCTGATATGCTGTGAATATTTCTCTAAATAAATACTCAGAGGTAGAAATGATTTATCATATTTATTTAACTAATCAGTATTTCTCATTCTTACTGGCTTGACATTTAAGAAAAGCACATAAAGAATCACTATGTCTCACATTTTTACCTTGAGTCATTCAAATTATTTTTAATGGCACAAAAGTTTGAATCAAGAAGCTTTGTGAGCTGCAGTCTACGGGGACAGCTGCTTTTTTCCCCTCTTTTTTCCTTTTTTTTTTTTTTTTTAAGTGATGGTTTCTAATTTACAATTTCAGAGCAGATGTTTTTATTTTTTTGTTTAGATTTAATATATTATATTTTACATTCTGTATGGTATATAATTTTATATATATTGTATATAATTTTATATTGTAATTTCAATATTTTTATGTTTTTATCATTTTTATTTTAGTATTATGTCCTGTATTCTATATCTCATTTAATTCCAATCCCTCATTTAATTTAATTTAATTATCTTAGTGGATTTTGGGTGGGTTTTTTTTTCTGTTTGTTTTCCAGCTGCAGTGATTCAAAGAAGTTCCCTGAAAAGACAGAGTTTTTCCAGTCAGAACATGGTCGAATAATGACGTTTTCTGTGTTCCGCTGTTCCACTTTTGGAAAGTAGGAATATAGAGGTGCCTGCTTTTCCAAAATATCATAATGTTTTATTTCTTTCAAATGAGCTTTGCAATAGCTCCCAACAATATATTTTTCAACAGTTTCACTTGCTAAGACTTTGAGGTCAGAGATATATGGCTGGTACTGAAATAAATCCAGAGCATTCACCTGGAGCTCATAGTACACCTCCCTACCAGCACTGGCTTTAGTAGTACATAATTAAGCCAGAACAAATGGGCAAACTTCATAAATTTGGGGAATATTGCCTTCCTAAGAAAAAGGAAGCCTCGAGAAGAGATTTGAAACTGAATATAGAAGAATCCCTTTGATGTTTTTGTTTTCTTATCCTAATCTAACAATATCTAACAGTAGTTATACTTCATCAGGCCACATTTGAATTATCAGGTAGTGCCCAGCAGCAGAGTTCCAGAGAGCTGCAAGGAAGGACTGCTGGAAGATGTAGATCCAGACTTGGGGAAGATGCTGGCAGGATGTGTCAAGCTGCAGAAATTATCAAGGCAGAATGAAAATGTTAAATGGGAAAACAAATTGCAACTACTCCTGACAGATTCACCAGCAGGAGAGGACGCTGGGAAGCAGGAGGTCACAGCAAAGTGAGGGGTTTGGAAGAGATGCTGTAGAATAAACAGCGAGAAAATGTCAAAGAAAAGCAGCTGCTTGAGGAATGGGAACATGTACAGACCCAGACAACATCCAGCATTTAGAAATGAATGCTGTTTTGCAGCAGTTTTCAGCCCTGAGTAGCAGGGACAAGCAGAACATCTCACGACTCAGTGCCCAGGAGAGCAGGCAGTGACAGGGTCTGCAGGGACAGGCAGCACCTTTCAACAGGCCAGCACAGACAGGCACAAAAACAGACAAGTTCTTGTACTCCCAGACCTTCTTCCAGGGGACAGAGCTGGCAGTGACATGGAGGAGTTCTGCATGGGGCTTGGCTGAAGAATGCTGAAGCAAAGAAATTATTTTTTCATTAAAAAGTAATGAAATGCTTATAAATTATAGACAAAACATAGATCACTTAGGAAAAAAATGTGAATGGGAAATGTAAATACATAGAGGAAAGACAAATATAATTGAGGTTGCATAGCATGAAACTAATTCTGAGTAAAGAATTACATGATCTGAAGTTTATCTTTAACTGGAACTGATCAAGTCTGTTATAGTTACAGAAATAAAAAGGCAATATTCGGTTTAAAAACATGTTTAGCCCAGGTTTGATTCAGAGAGTGTACAGACTGAAGAAACCTAGAAAATGTAATAATGCAAATATAAGAGACAATTATCCAGTCTCAGAAATAATAAAGAATAAATTTGCAGGGACTGCAGCAAAGTATGAGGCATTGCAGGAAACCTTCAAGGCTATCAGTGTAAGATGGGATGGGAATTACAAAATATCTCCACTGCATCTTTTTCATTTAAATGAGAACTTTCTGTAGCTGATGATGTAGTGCTTAGAGGTACTGGCTCCCAGACTGCAAATTATGATTACCTGACGTGATTCATGATTGCAGAGAGGTGTAGAAGAAAAAATGATTTGTTGAGCCCTGGATTGCTGGGGTTAGTGATTGATGGCTCATCCCTACAAACATGAAGGAGTCCAGGGGCAACAGGGCAGGGGGAGGAAAGCCAGTGCTTCATTCAGAGAAAGGATGTGCTGCTCTGGCTCCTCCTGGGACTGTCCCCAGAGAAAATCACCCCTGTGGACAGGAGAGGACAGCCATCATGGGCCAACAGCTTCTGGATCACCTTGCCGACTGGCAGGATCATGGAACTCATGATCCAAGTCAAGGGAAGGGACACTTGGGCTCATGCAGGATCGAAAACAGCATTTAAATAATCAATTGCTATTCCCACTAACATGAGTTTGTATTATTGAGGAGTTTAACATGAAATTAAGTCACAGGCAGAATTAGAGACATATTTAACCAACAAGGTATTACAGAACTCTCAATAATAGGGATGGTCTGCAGCTTCATAGAACTTGAAAGTGTGAAAGAATTATGAATCCCAAAGTGAAATAAGCCATCCAAACATACTTACTAAATTGTCTGGCAAAAAAAAAAAAAAAAAAAAAAAAAAAAAAAAAAAAAAAAAA
>JAYDZK010000056.1:4702569-4733819 GCA_034509185.1 Euphonia xanthogaster | reverse complement strand
CTATTCTATTCTATTCTATTCTATTCTATTCTATTCTATTCTATTCTATTCTATTCTATTCTATTCTATTCTATTAAATGCTCTAGCAAAACTATACTAAAAGAAATAGAGAGAAAGGATTTCATCAAAAGGCTAGAAAGGAATGAATAATAAAAACTCATGACTGCTCAGAGCCTCGACACAGGTGGACCATGATTGGTCATCAAGTAAAAAACAATCCACATCAGACCAATCAAAGATGCACCTGTTGGTAAACCATCTCCAGACCACACTCCACAGCCATCAGCTTGTTATTGTTTACTTTTCTTTTCTGAGGCTTCTCAGCTTCTCAGGAGAAAAATCCTAGCAAAAGGATTTTCATAAAATATCACAGTGAAATATAAATGAGCAAAACAGAGTGAAGTTGGGATAAAAGTTTTAAGCACAGTCTAAATAGAAACACTCATAAATCACAAATTTAAGTAAAAAAAAAAAAACAAAACAGCAACCCAAACAAACCAATGCAGAAAAACCCACCTGACAAACACACAATAGAAGGAATGGCTGAATATATTACTAAATGAAAAGTGTGTCAAAATGCATTAGAATGTATTGCAAAATCAAATACTCATCCCTTTGAACCATATTTCAGAGTCTGCAAGTGTGTAATGTGGTAAATGACATATATCACCTGCTGATTGAAACACATCACCTGGTGAAATAACAATCAATCTGTGCATCTGAAACGCAGCTCTTCTCCTAATAAATTAAATGCAGAGCAAGCTAAAGCTGATGCAGCAGTTACCGAATTATGCACGGTGAGATCTGAACTCATTTTACCAGCTACTGAATCTGAAACCTAAAGAGCTGAAACTGATACAGCCCATCAGACACATCAGCTTTCTGGGAAGCGTCAGTCATAGGGGCAGGTTGAAGCCGCTGTCAGAAAATGTTTAGGTCAACAATGCTCTCTGTAACAGCCATTTGCTTCGGCTGATGGCAAAGGTTCAGGATCAGGGCATGACTGCCAAGATCCCAAACATCTGGAGTTTGATATTCAAGCTTGTGTGAGTGTTAACTGTAGAGGGAGAGGTGTTGAAAGGCCCATTTAAACACACTTTAGTTTAATGGAGCAGGGGAGAGCAGCCTATTGTATTTTTTAACTTGCTGAAGATGGGTGAGTTGAAAAGTGGTGGGATGGACAGCAGTGTGGTTCTCGTTTTTTAAAAAAATAGAGGATCATTCATCAGTGCAAATAACATTTGTGTCAGTCACATGCAAACTTCTTTCCACATCTTGTGGAATGGATACAAATATATACATGAATATGTATATGTACAGATATATACATGTATATAAGGTAAAGCAAAAAGCCCCAAATTTGGTTTTGTGCTCTCCAAATATAATGGAAAACTGAGATATTTCACAACATCAAGAAGAATTCAAAGCACCTTTCCACTTGGGTTTCACGCCTTTTCAGGCAACCCGGTCCAGCTTCACCCACACAGTGAAGAGTTTCTTCCTATTACCCAATCTAAATTTGCCCTATTTCAGTTTAGATCCATTTCCCCTTTTCCTATCACCACATGCCCTTGTAAACAGTCCCTCTCCAGCTATCTTGCAGACCTCCTTCAGGTACTGAAAAGCTACAATAAGGTCACCCCAGAGCCTTCTCTTCTCCAGGCTGAGCAATCCCAATCCTCTCAGCCTTTCTGTATAAAATTCTGTGGGCAGATTCATTCTTGATGCCACTCAGGGGCATGTTTTGTTGAACTTTTAGTTCATTCATTAATTGTTCATTTGTACTCGTCAAAAGTATTTATTTTTATGTATGTACAAATAGTTGGTTATTTGAGCCAATTGACCCAGGGTGGTTTTCCTCCCTCTGACCACAAATGCTGATTTAAGGAGCAAGCTAAGTGTAAGTCAGAATCTATCAGGAAAATTCTCTGAAGTCATTGACTACTTAACTGATCAATAGGGCTGAAAAATATCAGAGCTATCACTGGCTGAAAGACAAATTCCTAGATCCCAAATGATATAGAAATGAGGCTCCAACAAAAGTCCAAGGTGTCTGTGTCATGAGTCTACACAGGTCTGTCTCCAAGGGTTTTAATTAAGATTAATATTGTACGTTTCATTAAAGTAAATTAAGACTAATTCCAGTGAAGTGGGGGATGCTGAAGGGAAGTGATAACCTTGAATTAATTTACCTTTAAGAAAATACCTGAGGAGGAAAGCAAGGTTGCTTGGTTCCATTGAGCAAGAGCGGCATGTTTTAAAGGAGTTTTGTTTTTCTGGAATTCACACAAGAGTCTAATCAGACTTCTGGTTTCTGTCACATTAACCTAAAATTCACAGGATAAAAAACACCTTGTCCTGTCTATATTTCTGATGAAACACAACTTGGAAAGAAGTTGATCCTTTTAGAAGCATGGAGATGATTCCTTTACGGGTTGTGGCTCCAGCTGTGGATAATGGATGTAGATAAGTGTTTCCTCCCTTCCAAATCCTCAGCACTAGCCTGGGAATGTTCAGGACTGGCAAACCCCCTACGAGGCTCTATGTGACAGCAGGAGGCCTTCAGCATTTCCAACAGCTTGGCAAATAAAGCATGAGTCACATTCCCCTTGTGACTTTGCTTTAGTTTAATTATTTCTCTATTTCTCCAGTAAAAATTTGAAGGGACAAATAATGTCAGGTTCCAGATGCTACCGATTTTCAGGAATGGTTTTTGGGTTTTGAAGTAGCTAGGCGTGAAAGTCCCACAGTGATATCAGATAGAATGTCTCTGAAATAGTGGATTTCAGGCTCATTTTAGGCCCACCCCACCCACTGCCCTGGTGGCTGGGAGAGAAGGAGCTGTGAAAGAGACTGTGATCCTCCAAGTCTCAATCTGCCTCATGGTCTTCTTCTCACCCACAGAAAATGCAGCATGCACACCACCCTCAGGTTCTCCCACGGCTTCAGCTCTGCTGCTCCAGGGGTGGAGGGAGGTGGGAGAATGGAAAACAGGCCCGACCCATTTCTCTGCTCCCTTATCAAGGATGTAAAAAATGGGCAGGAGGAGAGAAGGAATGGCTTTTGTTCAGCACAGTGAAATACCACCCAGACAAGGAGGAAGGTCTGGTTTTGGTTCTGTCTTCCTGACTGGGGAGTATCCAGCACCTTCCAAGGCTGAGCCCAGAGACAGAACCACGATTTAAGAAAAATCAAATGAGTGAGAAGGATTATGCATTTCCATTTAGCTGGGAGCTAGACACGTCCTCGGCAACACAGAAAGGGATTTACAACTTTTAACAAGCAGCACTCTGTAAAAATAAAATTACTTCAAGCACAGCATTAAAGCTTTTCTCAGAAAAGCTCTAATGTAAATTTTATATGGAGCAGACTACTGTACTTGCATTTGTTATTTGAATTTGTTATTTTATTAAAAAGCAGAGTCTAATCAGGATTGCCTAGTTTCAGGGAGAAAGGGAATGGGATTAAATATGAAATAACAGTTGATTCAGGATTCCTACCCACTCAGGCGGCTTCAGAAATGTTCTGTCATTTTCTAGAGATTTATATATTAAAAATGTCTGCCCCATCATAATCACTTAACATGCTTTAAAAAGCACATAAACACACGGGGGGTTTCATTATGGCATATGGGAGAGAGATTTTTCTCAGCATTGGTCCAATTTTACTCACATTATTGTCAAATGCTAAATGTCCCATGGACATCAGGGGGAGCCGAGCCTTTTGAAAAAAGCTGTGCTTTATAAAAAGCAAAAGCAAGCAATCTGCAGGAAATATAGATTTCCAGTAAGCTAGGGACCAGGTCTATACTCAAACAAATAATGTCAGAAGGTATCTCCAGTTAGGAGAATTTTTTTTCAGTGGCAAAAAGGAGACAAAGTTCAGATGGAGAGTTTGTGGTCCCAAGATAGATCCAGGAAAATTTTTCCTTTCAATGGCCATAATTTTGAAGAGATTGTGTTTGTTCTTTATCACCCCTCTTATTCTTCCTTCAATTTCTCTCTTCTCACACCCACACAGAGGACTTCTAAATCTCAGCACGAGTCTGATAATATCTTCTCTTTAATGTATGTTTCTGTAGAAGGGAGAATCAGCAGCTATTAGCAGCTTGTGACTGAATGCTGCATGAGGCTCTCTTTGTAGTATCCAATTGCACAGGAAAACACAATTTAACAGACAATCATTGCAGCAGCCATGCTGAATGTTCAGAAGAGGCATCATCCCAGTCAGTGGTGGGTGAGAGTGTCAGGTTCAAGGCTCAAGGTTTCCTCACTGGCAGAGGTATTTGGGAGCAGGGACAAACACTGGGTCCATGGTTTAGGTATGTTAAATCATTTTTTTTGCTGAAATTAGATTTCAGTCCCATGTCACATCCATTGCCTTAAACATAAGGCTTTAATATGTTTCATCAAGTTTTTGGCATCACCATAGTGAAATTCCATTTTATGGCTTGAAAAACCCATTGTCTCCTCTGACCCCCTGCATGAAGATCCCGTGAAGGGTCTGGAGCAGTAGTCCTGTGAGGAGCAGCTGAGTGAGCTGAGGGTGTTCACCCTGGAGAAAAGAGATGCTCAGGGGTGACTTTACTGCCCTCTTCAGCTCCGTGACAGGAGGCTGTGGCCAGGTGGGGATCAATTCCTTTTCCCAGGTAACAAAGGGGCAAGAGGAAATGGACTCAAATTGCACGAGGGGAGGTTTAGATTGGATATTAGGAAAAATTTCTTCATGGAAAGGGTTGTCAAGCACTGGAATAGGCTGTTCAAGGAGGTAGTAGAGTCACCATCCCCAGAGGTATTTAAGAGATCTGTGGGTGTGGCACTTGGGGACATATTTTAGGGGTGGATTTAGTAGTGCTGGGTTAATGGTGCACTCAATGATCTTAGCAGTCTTTTCCAACTTAAATGGTTCTGTGATTCTATAGCACAAAATGATGCACAGTAATTCCTGTGTTAAGCCTGACAGATGACTTCTGCCTGAGTTAGATGTCTTTCAGAAGATAGTGATGTCTGATTTCAAAGTCTTCAAAGGGAGAGAAAAACAGCACTTTTCATATGAAGTAATTCTGATGGTTTACAGTTATTATTGTTAAAATCCTACCCTGTCTCATACAAATTTGCCTTACTTCCATTCCTAGTTTTGGAATTTTGTTGTGCCTTTAGTATTAGATTAAGCCTGCACTTACAGAAAGCCATGCAGTTAGAGCTCTCACTACAGCACTTGTGTTTGAATCAGTTTTTGTTGCCTTCTCTGCAATTACAAAACTTTTTATCTGGAGCTTGGACAACACTTACTTCTGCCATTGTAACCCAAACTTTCCTGTCAATAACAAGCCTTTTAAAAATGAAGTGTTTGGTCCTTTTCTGTTCTTCACTGAATGTCAAAAAACAGATACAGCATGAGGAGGGCTCTGCTTAAGCTCACACAGACAGCATTCAGGCTCAGAAAGGAAACCCACAGTTGCATATAAATATACTGCAATTTATGTTGGGAATCTGAAATCTGATTAGACAAGGAACTAAAGGAAAATGCCTGGTTCCTTAATTTTTCTAAAAATGACTAAAAGCAATTAAAAATATGTCCTGGTTGTGCATTTAGCATTTGGATACAAATTATTTCATTCCTGCTTCTTACAGTGAGCATATATAAGACAAAAAACTTACTGCAGGTAAGCACACCAGCAGAAATATGGGCATTACCCTGGTGCAAATAACTTGGGTGTTCCTGGGTTTAGGTACAGATGCAGGGGAAATAAGGATGATACCAGTATTGGGTTTGATCCATAACACTTTTCAAAGTGAAATCCAGCCCATCAAGAGTTAGATTATAAATTTACTGACAGAAATATACTATTTCAGTTTGACTCAACGGGTTTTACACCTAACCTATAATGTCTAAAAGAATGGTGAATGTTACTTATTGGTTACCCAATTTGTTTTGAAATCATCTACTTTCCTTCAGTGCAACAGTTCCACTGATGATTTTATTGTATTCAAGAATAATAAAAGTGGCTTGTTTGCATTTGGTGATATTTTCAGATACAAGAACCTGGAAATTCACTTCTTTCTCATTTGTAGGAATATAAAATATATTTCTTCCTTATGCAGGTACTACATGGATGCTTTTGAGATGTTGAAATATTACAGTGGCCACAGTCTTGGAAGTGAGAGAGAATATGGAGTCATCCAGCACAGAACTCCTTGGAAATGAAATAAATTCTATCATTTATTATTTTTTTCCCAATAACATCTGGACGTGGTGATAAGGGATCCACTATGTGAAGAGCTGTAGGCAGTGAAATGGAAAAACAGCCCACCCTTCTATGAGGCTTGTTTCCTGGATTTAGAGATGAAAGACAACTGGTGGATTTGGAAAATGTGGAAAAGTAGAAAAACAACAAAATGTTCATGTAAACAGAGTAAGTAGGGATCACAGCCAAAGCTGCAGGAAGTTATTTTGGACCTCATTTGGAACACTTCTTATACTCAGTGCCTCCCACATCTCTGTGGTCCTTTTGGTGCAGTGTCTACAACAGAAACAGGAGCATGATGGCCAGGTGAGGTGTGTGTGGGCCTGGTTTGCTGTGCTAAATGGCATGCAGGTTTGGGCAGGTGTTTTGCAGAGGGCTTTGCAGGCAGACCACACATTTACAAGTCTGAACTGAACGTGCTGCTGTGCTGACTTGATGTGTCCCACCAGCTGTGCCACAGGCCTGGTGTGCCAATGAGGTTAAGAAGATTTTATATGAAACCTTTGTTATCTGCCTGTGGGCCACGGAGGAGCAGTGGGTGTGCTTGCAAAAGAATGTATGGCCTTACCATGTCAGCAAATATTCCTTGTAGATATGAGTTTGTTCAGGCCAGTTCAGAAAGCAAAACATCATGGAAAAAGAAAAAATGTTGAGAGTCATAAAGGCAAGTGCTGTTACTCGTGGATTATAGATGACTTGAAAAGTTTTGTTCTGTTAGGAAAAAAATAAGAAAAATAACACAAAAACCCCATTCCACAATATGAGTACCAAGCAGTGCTTGTTTTCATCTAATTTTCAAGTGGGTTTTGTTTTAAATTCAGTAGAGCTATAGACCAAGAGGCTTTGACACACAATTGAAATGCACCATGCACAGAGGTTAAAGGACCCTTCCTGGAGAAATGCTCAAGAGCCCTTCAACTGCTGCTTCCTTGACTTGTATTTCCTACTTAATATACCCTGTCTTACTACTGCTTACTCTGTATTCATCTGAACTTAGCATCATGCACGTTCTATTCCTGCCCTTTTACGTGGCTCTGCTTGATAAATCTTCAGAACCAGCATTCTGGGAGAGTGAAAGTGCAGCCACGAGCTGCTGGGAGTAAATGGCAGTGGGTAGCACTTTGGGCTGGGGCAGTGAGAGTTCACTGTAACAGAGCATAAATTGGCAGAAAGGTGTTGGCAGTTCACCATTGCTATGATAGCTGCTATAAAAGTATGTTTCTGGGTGCAAGAAACACTTAATGAAATGCCCTGACCTGTGTTATGTGGGAGGTTGGATTAGATAAATGTAACAATGCTCTAAGAATTAGTCTATGAACTATGGATATTGCCATGAAAAAGCCTTATGAGCATAAATGGAGAATGCTAACATCCCCCAGAATGAGCAATAAAAAGCAGACTATAAATCTCTTTAGCACTCTGTTCTATTATCTAACTTAACCACCATCTGTTGCATTCAATATATTTCTTAGCTTCAGGTTCCTGCAATCAGTCTTGGGTTTGTGATGCGTTTCCCAAATTGGCGAAATAAAAATGGATTGGCCCAAATGAGAAACAGCATATAAGACTACTAATTATCAACAATCTATATTTCAGCATCAGATTTGCTGGGGCAATTTCTTCTCTCTACTGCTCTCATTCATGGCAGCAATGCAGAGAGAAATTATATTTAAGGAGTTTATCTTTACCAGTAACAAAATTTTCCTGATTGTAATGAAGATACTTGTTGAATATTGATATAAAATAGCACTCTATTTTTCTTCACTGCAATTATGGAAATGACTAAATTTAGGGAGAAAGTAGAGTCTCTCTGAAGGTTTCATTAATGTCTGAATATTATACAAAAAAGTTTGTATCTCTTCTAAAAGAAACCTTCAATACCTGAAATACAGAGGATGGTGGTGAAATTAAATTAATTTCTCTGCTAACCCAGCAAGTGTATTGATAATGTACTGCATGATTATTTAAAATGTCATTATTAAAAAGAATTTTATTAAGGTTTTATACTGCCATCTAGTATCTAAGCACCTCCCTCATATATTCAAGGTTAATAGAGAAATGCCTTTTTGGGATTTTTGGAGTATCAGTCTCTTGGTTTCTGGAGAGAGAAATAACTCGATTTAATTCAAGGGAGTAAGATAGAATAGGAGAACTTTTCTTACAATTTTCTTAACACTGCAATCTGCACTGACACTCTTTTGCTATAAGACTTTTAAAACCAGGGGCCACATCCTTCCATGCACTGTGCAAGTGAATTTTTTTCATCTTTCAGGATCAAGCCCTAGCATGATTGGATTAAACTCCTGGTGATTCTTATTGGAGTTGAAAGACTCCTTGATATCACCAGCCTGGGAAAAATGAAATGACAAATGGCATTTTCCCAAGGAATGTGTGTTTAAGTGGGTAAAATCAGTAAAGTGAAGGGACTCCAAACAGTGCAATCTCTTAATCCTTCATGGTCATAATAAGAAAAAAAAGTCTTCATTTTATTCCTAGTTTACATTCAGACCTCCTGAACTTAAGGCAAACAGTGAGTGGTGAAACTTTTGTGGCCATATTACGAGGCTGACTAGTCAGTGCCTGTTCTATTGGAAAAGGCTCTGCTGATGTGCCTCTCAGTTTTACCCAGTAGCACACCTATCATCTGACACTGTGCAATTAGCCTGCTCTTCTAGGGCCTGCCAGAAGCAGCAGTAACACTGCATCAGAGGAAGATCATTATCCAAGGCGCCTCGCAGACACTAAATATGCACAGTTCTGCTGCATTTGCAGCCCACGAAGGATGAAGGCACCAATAACTGTGAGGTGTTCATCCATTCATTTGCATAGTTTCAGGGAAAGCCCGGCCTGTCAGGACTTCCCACTAGCAGGCATGAAAGAAAGAATAAAAATAAAAATTCACCAATGTTTTAGGCCTTTTTTTTTTTTCCCCTGTCTCCACAGAAATAGTGAATTAGTTCATTTGTTTGGGCCAAGTGAAGCATTCAGTATCAGCAAAGCGTGGCTGGGTTCCCTCAGTGTGAGTCAGTGTTATTCAGACCCTGGGCTGTGTTTTTAATGCCTGCCCTCACATAAAAGACACAAACCTTTAGTGCTCACTTTGCCAGGAATACCGCAGGTGAGAAATGGGAACCCTGGGAGGAGGATGTGCCCTCGGATGCTGCAGGATGAGCAGGGCTGGTGCCCAGCTCCCAAACCTGCTCATAGGAGGCTCCTGTGGTGGCTCAGAGGGCTTTACCCTCATGTTCAGTGCAGTGCAAATAGCAGCCTGAAGATTTCATTCCCCAGTTTATACAATTTTGCTTTTCCAGACTGCTCAAAGATTACCAGCTTGAGGATGTCAACACTGCAGAAAAAAAAAATCCTCTTTGTGCTTCCAGACCCCTGTGTACTCTGCAGTGCTGTGTTACCTTTGATTTCCATGATCGCAGAACACAAAATGAGGACAAAAAAATCCCTGCAAAAATTGCTGCAGACTAAAATACCAACACAATTTCCCACTTGTTTAGTGAGGACCATGGGCTGCTTTACCTGAGAAAATCCTTGCTGCTGTCAGCCCTGGGATATTCCCTGGGGGTCCTTGCTACCCCTGTGATGGAAACTGGAGTCTCTTAGCATTTCTTTGCTCTGCTGAGGATAAAAAAGCCAGGAGCTGAGGATTACAGATCCATCTTACAGCAATTGTTAATCTAACTTTCATTAACAGTTAAAAGTCATGCAGGGGGAATATATGAAAATTACTGCTTTCCAAGTAGATCTGTTAATTATTATTAGTCAGTATACTTATTAGGTACCGATGGAAACTTGGCACTCAATAGGTACCTATTAAATTATGTTAGAGAACATCATATTAATGTTTAATATAAAAACTGCATGAATCATCTGTTCTTTTAACACTGGGCCATATCTTCAGCGGGCATCAATCAGTTCACCAACAGCAAGAGAGCTGGTCAGTTTGTACAGCCTAGGATCTGGTTTAACATTTGCTATGTGAAAATCAGGATGACATTTCTTTTAACTTTTTACAGAAATTTGGAGTTTGCTCCCTTTTTTATTGCCCATCTGGCAGAATTGTAATTAACAGAATTTAGAGCCACGACACTGAATCTGTTAGACAGTCACACAATCAGGCGAATTTGCAGTGTAATTAATAGATGCAGGGGACATGATCTGTTTAAGATCACAAGGTTTTGGATGCAGTAGCAGCTCAGATAATTCAGGCTGTGCTGCCTTGTTTCTAAATAACACTCTGTTTTAAATAGGACATCCTCCCATGTGTTCTTTACACTTAAATCCATGGCTGTCTCAGGGCAAAAATTTCAATGTGATCAGCATCCTTCAGCCTGCACTTATAACCAAACTTAGCATCCTGGCTCATGACAATGTAGAAAAGCTCTTGCAGGTAAAGCAGGAATAGCCTGAGAAGTTATTGCCTCTGAGTTCCAGTTCCCACCCTTCAGCTGGAATGTGCTCTTGCACATCCAGTTTGCTCAGTGTAAATGCATGAGGCTTTGCCATGAATTGGCCAGACCTACCCCACCACTGGAAGCGTTCAGGGCCAGCTTGGATGGGGGTCTGAGCAACCTGATGGAGTGGAAGGTGTCCCTGCCCATGGCAGGGGATTGGATTTAGATGATCTTTAAGGTCTGTTCCAATCCAAGCCATTCTACTATAAATAACCCTCCATTTCTGCACTTCACTTGGAAGTGCAGTAATTACCACCTGCTGAGAGCTAGTTTTGTTAATAGGGACAATGTTGCCATAAATCACTTCAGATCAACTTTAAGAGCTTGTCTTCCTGCCCTAAACTGTGCTGAAATTCTGACTCCAAAGGCAAGCTCTTTTCCTTTAAGAATTTAGGCCATATTAACTCAATGAGAGGTAAATACCCATAATTTTACAGCTCAGTTCAGGCTTTCTGACCTTGCCAGCTGTGAGCTGAAGATATTTGTCAGTATTCTAGAGCTATGTATTTTTCATCACTTGCAGTAATTTAACAATTGCACAAATCAGTTCAGTATTTTATCCCCAGTTCATTTATTTATGACAATTCTGAAGGGAAAGCATTAGGTACTGTCCCCGAGATCTCAGATACAGTCACATGGAGATTAAGCTGTGCACAAATACATTCATCCAAATGCAAATATATGCCTTTGTTCACAGGGCCCAATCCTAATTTGTGCATAATATATTACTTTGAATAACAATTTTCATTAGGACAGAAGTTGCACAGCCCAGCTTGTAATGAGGGATGGTGTATAGGCTTTGTGAGAAAAGCAAACAGTACTAAAATCTTGATCTACGTGTTCTGGAGGACACTAGTGTAAAAAAAAAAAAAGTAGTCTTTTTGATTTATTCAGTTTAATTTAAGGACTACAGCTGAGGTATCTAATTCAAGAGTTTAGCAGGTTCAGACTTCCTGTAAGATTCATGTAGAGAAAGGCTCTTCCAAGATCTGATTTGGGCCCTATGAATCTGGATAATTCTCTAGTCAAGAATATCTCCTGACTTTGAAAACAAGAGGGCTATGTAATGGCTAAATTCATGACATATGGATGTCATACTTCAAGTTAACAGATGAACTCACGATCAGTTGCAAAGCTTTAGAGAGATTTTTATGAGCACATCAGCAAATCTTGGTTAACATCTACAGAACGTAAAAAGCTCCAGGTGTGGCCTCACCAGTGCTGAGGAGAAGGCAAGGATCACTGCTCTCAACCTGCTGGAAATAATTTATCAAATGCAGCCCAGGATACCATTAATCTTTGCTGCAAGGTCACCTTTCTGGCTCCTGTTCAACTTGGTTTCCACCAGGATCCACATGTCCTTTTCTGCCAATCTGCTTTCCAGCAGGGCAGCCCCCAGCAGATACTGGAGCCTGGGGTTGTTCCTTCCCAGGTGCAGAATTTTGTAATAGTTTAACTCCACGAGGTTCCTATCATCCCATTTCTCCAGCATTCGAGGTCCCTCTGGATGACAGGACATTCCTCTGGCAGATCAGCAGCTCCTCCTTGTTCTCGATCACCAGCAAATTTGCTGAGAAGATGCTCTACATTCAAATTGGTAATGAAAACACTAAGCTGGACTGGACCTTGTGTTGACCTCCAGGGTACACTGGTCCCCAGCGTGACTTTTTGCCACTGATCCCCCTTCCCTGGACCTGCCTTTCAGCCACTTTTCAACCCACCTCACTGCTCATCCAGCCACACACCAACAGTTTAGAAAAGTAAAATAGTTTGGGCTGCAAAAGACCTTCAAAATCTTTGTGCATTTGTAAATGGAGAGCTCTAGTATCAAGACAGGGAGAAAGAGATTGAAATAAAATGCCTTTTAACAGAAATATTGACTTTGGGAAACAATCAAATATGCATTGCCAGCCTCTCTGATTGGCTCTGAATGTTATGGAACTTCCTTGTTTATATATTTCATGTGATGAATTTCTAAATGATTAGCTACAGAGACAGATATGTAATGAACAGATGTGTAAGAGGATGCTATGATTCTATCAGCACTGCATAATTACAGAAAAGCTCTCAACCCTCTTAAAAATAATCATCGTATAAGTGGTTTCCTCTTAAAATCAAATGTTTTGAGAATATATACATGTACTAGATATATGAATATACATATATATGAAAAGACTATAAAGACACCAAATCTTTTCTCTACCCAGAGTCTCAACTTCAATTTCAAATCCCTCCTTGCTCAAGTGTTCACTTTTTGTTTTGCTAGTAGCTGAATGTCAGTTTGAGTTGGTCAAATAGCAGGTGCAGAACAAGAAGGAATTTTTTTTAGGAACTCTGGGCTTGAATCCTGCTCTCTTCTGAGCTTCTCATCTCCTTGAGTCTGGAAGCAGAATGCTTCCTGCACAGGATGGCACAGCACCAGGTTTAAGCCTTACACAGGGAGCATGAACAGTGATCTGTAAGAAAATCAGGTACTTGACAGACTCATTTTGACAGGACTGTGGCAGAAATGGTTCAAGCAAGGAGGGTTCATTCTTTGACTTAAATAAAAGAGCTTTCAAAATATTTCTTCTATAAAAGTAAATAATTGTTTAAATATTATGCTGGTGCAACAATTGTAAATTATCATTGGCTTCTTTAAACAATTTTAACACTTGTAGATCAACTCAGGATGTTTCCAGGATGGTGCTCAGCTTGAGAGTTGTGTTTTGGAAGATACAGTCTTCCTTGTCCCTTCAGTGGGCAGCAGTTATTATATGCTAAACTCATGTTGCCTCTAGTTTTGTCCTCAGGAGGCTGTAATTCCACTGAGAAGGAAATTCAGCTCATGTTCTTATAGGAAAAATTCAGAAGAGCAAGAAGGCAAAGCAGTTGTGTCAACTTTAAACACCAGCAGTTTAGCACAATTAAAATGCAACTGTGCTTTGGGAAGACCAAGCATTTATTTCTGGAAGAAAAGGGATGATTTTCTCTAAATCAGTAAATTAAAATTCACCATGGATGATTCCATCAGTTAAAAACTGTACACAGAAAAAAACAAATCCAGTGTAAAACTGTATGATAGGCTCTCTTTATGAGCAGCAATAAAATATTGTTTTCACCAAAGAAAATCTTACGGACTCTTTGAGGAGCAGCCTCCCTTATCTCAGCCTCCCAAGATGGACTGGACTAGCAGAATTAAGAGTCACTTTGTGGCCATGCTTGGTGGATTGTGTCTGGGTTACACATCTCCTTGCATCCTGATGGGCATCTGATGTTACACTCTTACAAATGGCTGAGGCGAAGCAGAAAGGGGAAAGCTGCCTCTTGGCTTTGTTCTGGCCCCAAACTCAAGGGGGAGTTGGGCTCTTCAAGGAAAATAAGAGCTCAGTAGGTGGTGAGAAAGGCTTATTAATACAGGGAGAAAGCACAGACTGAGAGGCTATTTAAGTGTTGCCTACTGGGAAAAAGAAGGTGCCACACCATCACATCAAGACTTTTGTAGGGAAGGGAGAAAAGACTTCTTGAGGACCCAGAAGGAACAGGCTGGGATCTGCTGCAGCCAAACTTCTAAAGAGCTTGAAACCAAGAACCTCTCCCACAGAGAGAGTTTTCTTTGCAGGAGGGGGAAAATAAATCACACAGCTTAGTTTCTGTAGTAAGAAAAACGTGTTTCAGAGCTTACAGAACCTTCTGGTTCTTGTGGGAAAGCACTCTTAAGGAAAGAGTCAAGGCTCAAACCTCTGTCTGAATCAATGCCCTGGCACAGTGGAAATTCTTTGCCACTTTTATGCCTTAGCACTTCCATCTGCAGGAAGGGAATTTATCAGCTGCACAAGAGTGCTGCAAATAGAATTAATTGATGTTTGTACAGTGTTTTACAAGGGCAGCATTTTATTGTTGCTTATTTGTTTATCCATCAACCCATGTTACTCTTTAATCTCAGAAATAATACTCTGCAAATAGTAGATTTTTTTCAGATAGGATAAAATCAGGGCATTGAGCATAAAAGCACACTACTTGCATTTATTGACCATGGGATGAATATTTCCAGGCATTTCCATAAAAATGTTAGGGAAAAAAAAACCAAAACAAAACACTATGAAACACAGTTTGGACCTTAGTCATATTGACGTCTTTTATTTTCACTTAAATTCCTCTTAATTAAAAGAAATGGCAAAAAATTAATATAGATTAAAATAATGGGAAAGAACAGAGTAGTGACCTCCTGAAGGAAAAGGAAATGGCACTGATCACTGTCAGTGGGGTTTATTCCCCCTGACCATGCTGTCTGCATGTTCAGTGCCCAGCCTGCATTAACTGTTTGCACCAATGGAAGTGACCACTGAGCCCATTTCCTTTAGACATGCTTTGTTTTGGGAGGTCCTGGAGACAGAGCTCTGGATCAAAAGGAAAAGGTGCTCCTAGTATTTAGTCACAAGATTGCAATTGAGCCACACAGATCTGAATCTGCAGGCAAACTCAAAGGGGAAATGTTGCTCCCTCTCCCAGCATTGAGTGGGACAGCAGCAGAATCCCGAGTCATGGATTGTCCTGCAATCTCACAGGAACAGGCAGTGTTAGTAAGCAACCTGAATTCACCCTAAATTGCCAGCATGTTTAATAACACATATAATTCTGTCTCAGGAGCACAGGAGCCTGAAGACTGCTTCTGGAGTCAGTCAGTTCAAAAGACATGCAAGGGTCAATATAGGAATTTGGTTTCTCATTATTTTTTTCATACTTTATAACTTTAGGGTGTTTTTAAACCTTCTACAATTTTTAAAGGTTTTTGTTGCTCTTTTTTTGCCTGCTTGGTTTTAGTTTTGTTTTGTTGTTTTGGGCTCTTTTTCTCTGTGGTTTCTAGAACTGATCAACAGGTTCCAGTGGAGTTTGCAACAGTCCAATAGAAGAAATGCCTCTCCATACATGTTCTGTACTTCAGAGAGGCATGTAATCCATGGATTGTACTAATATTTAACCACAACCAGGGTTTCTGCATAGATGACAGTCTGCTGTGCTCCCAACTTCCAGCTACTGGATTGTGTAGAAGATTTATTTTCTTTGTCACACATCTGTGTCCTTGCTGCCTGCACTGTTTGCTTCTGACCGACCAATCAAGCAATCAAGGTCACTTTGTTTTCTGTGTACCCCTGCCCAAACATTAAATGGTTTGCAATTCAATTATTGTGTATTAAAACTTGTAATGTATTGTATTAATAACTGTAATGCAATTACAGTTCTGAGTCAAAGTCAATTAATGCCTATGTGACTGTCAGTGGTTCTCCTGCACTATGAGTGTAGGAATTGAGATCCAGATCCATAAAGGGTCTGGTAAGAAGGACATGCCTTTTATGGGTTTATATCTGTTTATTTTTGCTGCTTAAAGCAGCCTTCCAGTACCTAACATGGCCCTACAACAATGTTGGAGAGGGACTTTTTGCAGGATCATGTAGTGATAGGAAAAGGGGAATGGCTTTAAACTCAAAGAAAGAAGCCTAATTTTAGGTATTAAACGTAAAGTCTTCACTGTGAGGGTGGTAAGGTACTGGCACAGGTTGCCCAGAGAAGTTGTGGATGCCCTAACCCTGACATAGCTCAAGTCCAGGATGGATGGGACTCGAAGCAACCTGTTCTAGTGGAAGTCATCCCTGCCCATGGCAGGAGGTTGGAACAGGCTGATCTTTAAGAACCCTTCCAACCCAAGCCATTCGGCACTTCCATGGTTGATGGGATTAAGACTGTTGACTATAGACCCGAAAAAGAAATTTCATCTTCTTCATTCAAACTTCAGTTCATGATCCCCAAACAGAATTTAGTTATTTCATAGTTTTAAAAACTGAAGTATTCATTTTAGACTCAAACTCTTCTGATGGCTCATGGAAATTTCCAAACACTACCAGTTTGTAAGTCATAGTGGGAAAAGGGCTGCTGTTAGATTGTGGATCTGTCTATTTTTATTATTTCTAATCATTAGCATGGCATTTAATCTTGTGTCACTATCAAACTATACTTCTTTCATGATGTCAGGTCCTTGAGGCTGTTTCATAACCCAGAGTTCCAGAAGCACCAGCAACTTGGCATCATTCTTGTCCCTCAAAAACAGCTGAAAAAAATGTGCAGATAATCTTTGGCAGTAGATTCAGAACCTGTATTTTGTTTCCCACTGATAATACAGGATCAAAATCAACAATGTCACCTGTTACTCTTAAAATTGACTTCACACACAGTACTTAGACTTGAAAACCAAAATTGCTCCTTCCTTACTCTTGTGTTGAGGATTCCCCCTGAAACACCAAACTCTCTTTGTTTGGAAGATACAGTCACAAGATCTGACAGAAGCACTACTGAGGACAATATAGTGGCTCTTTTCCTCTTAGATTTATCTTAGGAAAACAATGCACATTACAACAATGCAAAAATATCATTCTTCTGAGAAGATTATTGGTTTTTTTCCCCTGAAAATGTAGAAGTGTACCAGAAATTTCTAGTTTTTCACATTTCAGCATACAGGTCATAATGTATACAGTAAAGATAAAATTGCAGGGGGAAATAAATTCTGTTATCATTTTAAACGTATGGTTCACCACAAGTAAACATATGTTTCTCTTTCTCCTTTTTTGTGCACTGTAATGAAGTTTTAGGTAATAAAATGTGTTGCCTGAAGATAAGAAGTACTATCTAAAACACATTTCTGTCAATTAAATTGTCTTCTGTTACTTCCATTGAACCACTAGCGGACTTGTGATTCGGCTGATTTTTAAGAATACTGAAGAACACAAGTCATTTGAATTGGAATGCTCATTGCTAATTTATGGTGTTTAACCATAACGGAGATAGAACATAATACTTGGGAAATTGCTTTTTATTAAGAATGAGTTCTTAGCATTTAACTTTTGCTTTTTTTATAAAGCTATATCTGCCAGAGAGCCTTCAATTTTAACTTGTACTGTTTGTCTTCTTATTTAGTATTTTGTCCCAGTAATTAACTATAAAATTTGCAATGAAATAAGGCTGAGGAACCATCCTCCCATACATTCAACTCTCTTTAATGACCCCATTGAGATAATCCAATACTTAAATGCCAATGAAGCTGAGATGCTTTAAAGGTTATAATGAACTAGCACTTATTTCAATGAACACTGTGGTGAACAAGTGTCCTTGCAAATGTGTAGCTCATATAATATTTTTGCCATAAGAGAAATAGCCTATGAAAATTAAGTGCCAGGGACATTTAACACTGTGCCATATGAACATTCCAAGGCAGTACAAGTAACATAAACACATTTTTCCTCAAGGTTTAAATTCTCCTCTGTCCCCTGTCAATAACTGTCTGAAGCCTCAAAGGATTTGTTGTGTCTTTACATTGGTGTGCTAGAGGAAGGAGTGATTTCAGTCTTTGGCTCCCTGCATGCTGCTCTGGAGAGCACATGCAAACCTTCACATCCCAAAACCTGAATGTGATAGTGTGGGTGAATGGCTGTCTGGCAAAGAGGACTTTCCTTTGAAGGTGGGGGCACTGCTCACATGGTTTCTAGTTGTGTGGGACAGTTGGTAAAACCCAGATGATTCTCACTAACTTTTAGCTTTCTGGAAGTTACACAATTCATCTCTTCTAACTGTGTGATTCTGTTCAAAAAGAGTCTAGATACAAGCTAATCATTGTCATCAGTAAAGAGAAATACTTCCAATATTTCAACCTTTCTGTATCTGAGAGAGGACTCTGAGTAACCTGGTCTAGAGGAAGGTGTCCCTGCACATGGCAGGAAATTTAACTGGATGAGCTTCAAGGACCCTTCCAACCCAAGACATTCTATGACTCCATGATCTACAGTAGGAAGAGAAGAATCAGAAGTTCCTGCTCTTTCTATTGGCTTATATAAAGGAAATCCACACAGTCACCTCAGGTAAGGACACCTGCATTGGAGCTGTGTGTTTCCTCAGGCAAAGCCCATCCTTAGTGTCTGCTCCAAATTGGAGCCTGAGCTCTTTTTATATCAGACAGGAGAATTAAATTTACACAGGGCTTGTTTGGGGATTAATACCAGTTGAAATTGAGGATGAATCACCTTTGGAACTGCCTTTTTTTTTAATCATCTAAAGGAGGAGCCTAGATAGCTGCTTTAGACTGGGTACTTTTTAGATAACTATAATTAAATGAAATGAATCTCAGCCTAGAGGACATCACCTGGAGACTCAGAATACAATGTGCACTTCATGTTTCTGTTGGTGGCAGCGGGTTGCCTAAAGATCAGAAATATACAATTCCTTCCCTGCCCTGATTTTGCCTGTTACAGTAAAAAAAATGGGCAGAGGAGGAAGGAAGAGAGGTGGCAGCAGGTGGGGGAATAAGCAGTAAAGATATAAAATTGCTCAGGTCTACTGTGACCACCCCCAGTTGCAGTACAATTGCAGCCTGAGGACTGCAACAAAAGCTGTGAATAGTTGTCCTGTCTCTGGCAGCAGATGGTGGGGATTGTGGTTCTCTCAAGTGCTGATGGCTTCCCTTGAGCAACACCTTTTAATTTTTTTTTTTTTTTTATGTTACAGAAATCAGACATTTATTTAAAGTGTGCAAGAATGTAACCTTCCTTTCAGCTTCAAAGGAAAGGGGCAGTGGGATCACCTCATTATCTTGGGTGAATATGACTGGAGGAGATATTTGCTAAATATATATATGTATCTATATCTATAGATATATATATATGTAACTAGTGAACATTTGATCATATATTCTTTCTCCCTTCTGCTCCCCCTCATTATTCTCCCTGTGCTTTAGAAATAAAGAAGAATGCAGGAAGAAAAATTCTCATGTGTTACTCAGGCTCTCATCATAGATACACAGGAAAAAAAAAAGTGAAATTAAGTTTATTTGAGATGTGATATTAAAACTGAAATCTTTACAAATCCTTACTGGTACATATAGAAGAAGAGGAATTTTTTTTAAAAGCTTGTTAAAAAATAGAACGGTGAATGCTTATATTTTGTGCATCTCCAAATAAATGGACATCTTAGAGATATCTAGTTTTCATAAGACAGAGAACTGTCTGTTTTCCATTGGAAAATGAGACTGCTTAAGGCATCTCAGTTTAGCCCCCTTAAGGCTTCTCTATTTGTATATGTAAAAATCAAAATAGTGAAACTCACTAGGAAAATCAGGAATGTCTAGAGAAAATGTTAATATTAGAGATTCAACTAACCTAAAATGTTAGCAGCCCACAGGATGTGACAGTTTATGTAATCTGGGAGTCTTTCCTTTAATCTTTGTGAAACCAACACTTTGAAGGCAGTTTAATCAAGATATTGCAAGAGCACTGTTTCAGGAGCGAATATAAATTAAAATTTTTCCAAAACTAAAAAATATGAAAAGAACTTGTTACAAGCTTAGATTGTAGACAACTATAAAAAAAAAATCACTCAAGCTATAAAAGTTTATTTTTTTAGAAGACGTTAACTGAAGGTAGTAACATTGAATTTAAAAAAATGCTAAAGGCAATGTGAAGGAATAAAATAGGATGCAAAAAAGAAACTTTTTTGTTCTCTTTGCTGCTGACAGAGTTATATAACAGATGACACAGTATTATTTAGCTTCCACAAGTTTACGCACTCTTCCCTATGTACTACACTAACAGGGCTGAGAGATTACATAGTATCAAGACAGGCACTGCATGATCACATCTGCTTCCTCTTCTCACCCCTCAGTATCTGTTTCCTTCTCTTTTTCCCCTCTGAAATCTTCAAAGAACTTGTTGCAAGGGCATGCTCCCAAGAGATAATGGTCTTGCCATAATGGATGACTCTTATTAGCTAAAAATAATGTAACCTGCTTGATTCCTCCCATTGCAAACCCCATCTTTCTAAAAGCAGTGAGAGCTCAAAGAGTGAGAGACATTGAGGCATCAAAGCTGGTGGTGACTTCAGGCCCATCCTCTCTTTTCAATGCTAAAGCTGAAATAAGAATCTGAGTAAAGGTGGCAAGGAATCAGAAAAACTTCTAGGTTAATCTCCCAAGAGCTGAAAAGATCCTGAAAGGTGTGGCAGGAAGAGTGGACCTTGAGTTTGGCAGCTGTGACTTCTGCAGTGTTCAAGCTTCTTCCTTTCCTTCAATTCATGGGCAACTGTGAGTCTAGAAATCTGCAGGATAGAAAGCCTGGAATCACAGCTTTCTAGAAGAAATTGTAGCAGAGGGATATTTTCACAGCAAGCTACCAAATCAACATTTTCATGAGAAAATTTGCTGCTTTCATCTATCAACATTCATAAGTAGGAATAAGGAGAAAAGCAACGGAGGACCATTGGAGGATGCAGTTGTTTAGAACATTCCTTGAGCCCTTCTTGGAGCTCAAAACATTTTCACATACTTTTGCCCTAAAAGTTTGAGTTTGACAATGTGTGTGGAATAAAGATAAAAGTTTTCACTGTTATTAGGCTAGCTGTACCAAAAATGATGGCATATGTATGCTAGCATGTAACATGAAGGTCAGACAGACTTTGGTCACCCTTTCTTTGTGTACATGCATTTCCTGTCTCCTTCTGAAATGTTAAATACTGTAAATAAATCTGAAACTATCTTCCTACTCCTTACCTCAAGTACACAACAAGGAGTTTTCACTGGCCTAGACTGCATTACCATTCTGAGATGCTCTTTATCACTTCCTTTGTGTTACTCTGTTTACTCTTGGTGCTTTGAGCTACTTTTAATTAATTATATTGAATCCAGAAGTAATAATATAGTTTGGTGGAAATGCAATCATGAAACAATCTCACTGTACTTTTTCTGTTTTATTCAGAATTTAGTCAATAAATAACTATGTGCCCTTTGGGTCACGAAGTTATATGTGATCATGGTACTTTACTCTCACAGTTTCTGCGGCTCTCAACAGACTCCAAATTCTTAATTTAAAACAAAATCATGCTTACATAGCTTGGGGAAATATCCTTTCTAACAGAGAAAATTGAAGATATTAAAATATCGATTAGATTATAGCTCAGAGATATATATTCCATAAACTTTCCAAAGGGTGTCTATGTAGAAACTGGAACATCAGTCATCACTGTAAACTCAGGATGTCAAGCTCATCTCAGTGTGTGTAGCCATCCAACTGTGCACATGTCTAGATCTGAACCCTATGGTCCAGTATGCACCTGAACTTCTTTTATAATCATAGAGAGAACAGGTACTTAAAATACATGTTTCATCTGTTTTATTATGGATGGCTACCTCAGGATGAGTTAAGTGCCCATTTTTCTCCCAGGTCTCTGAAAGTCAAAAAAACCTCCACCTAGTTCAGGTACAGACAATTACTTTGTAGACAGTTAAAATTAGGTGAGTGAAAACCTGCCTGAGGTGTCTAAAAGCATGAATGAATTTTTCTTTACAGCCACTGTTCTTCAGGAGAAAAATTGTTATCTGTGGCATGGAATAATATGAAGTTTCATGCATGGAGAACACAGATATAAAGAATTAAAGGTTCAGTTCCAGAGGTACTGAGACTCTGATACTCTAGTTTCTGTGAAGGAAAATCCCATGGGAAAGTGCTTCACAGAGATCTCTGGGACATCTAAGACCTGAATGCCCAGCCACAGATAACAACTCAGCTAAAGCCTTGCCTTGACCTCTTGCTCCACAGCTCAGTACATTTCAGCAATATGATGTACAAGGCAGGATGATCAGAAGGGAACTAAAACTGTGTGGAAGTAAATGTTAAAGGAAAACATGAAGAACTAGTCTGAGCTTTTCCATATTCAGTGCTGAGGTTAGTTTTTGCCATTGAGGAATGTGATCTTGAAATTGCAATGAATAGTTCTATGGAAAAAAACATAGTGGTTAATGATAGTCAAAAAGTTAATTGCAAAAGTAATTAAGAATTATTAGGAAAAAATTTTAAAAGCAATAAAAAAGCAATGAAATAAAATCCCACCATGAAGCACAGTGGAGTCGCCCTTCAGACAAGATGGAGTAAATGGTTTCACTGTGTGTGCTCGATTCATAAATTTGAAATGGTTCACAAATTTTGATTGGATACCTCAGGGACAGAGTATTCTTTCTTTCTTTGATGGAAAAAGCTTAAAGGATGAAGATTGCCACATGAAAATGCATGATGTTACGTGGAAAATTAATTTGCATTTTAATAAAATCTAAAAATGCTTGCTAGTCCTACTCTAAATTTCTCCTAGAACATCAAGACAATAATGGTGAAAATAATAATTATTAGCAGACACTGTTCAGTGTTGCATTCAACCAATATTCTGAGAACCATTCACTTGTATGTGTATTAATACTGGGTATAATTTTTTAAGTCTTCCAGTGTTAGGGTACATCATTCTCTTTTCTTGAAGTATATTTTGATTTTGGATCATTCTAAGGAAAGAGTGCAAGATTTTCAGATATTGTTAATTTATACAGCTTTGTAGGATTCATTTGTCATGTGACTACTGACACTACTGAGAATCTGGCTAGACATTAATACTAATTTTTATTATTTTTTTTATCCTTGGCCTGTAAATGAGACATTCTTGCAAATAAAATTATCTAACTTTGTTCCTTGTCCAGTTTCAAAAGACTGTTTTATCTTACAGTGCTCTTTTACTAAGATGAGAGAGTCATGTAGCAGATCACAGGGATCCTCTATGTAGTTTTTATGTCAACCCCAGCTGCAGCTTTGCTGTGCTGCTGTTTGGGTACCCCGAATGAGAATGAAGAACACAGTCCCCAAAATCAATGAAGAAGGAGCAATCTCTTCTGGTTACTGACACTTTAAAACCCATGAATTCTCTGCTGAGCTCTGAAGATTTTTTCTCAGCAGAGAATGAGATAATAGATCTAGACACTACTTTGGTGGGTCTTCTTCTTTATGCAGGCTGAAGATATTTCAGATATTTTTTATTTTTGAGCCTCTTTCCTGTTGGCCAATGCTTTCCTGGCCTCGGGGCCATGTCAGACTGTGGGGTTTACTCCAAAGAAGACACATAGCTGTGTTTCCTCCAGCAACAACCAGGCTGAGGGAGCAGGATGGAAACTGAAATATTTGCTAAAATATACTCACATGGAGTCAGCTGTGAACCCAAAAATGAGTTACTGCAGTGGTGCATTTTCTCATCTGAGCAAAGATCTCCAGGGTGTGCATAACACATGGAACTGTGAAATGCTCACTGCACTCATGTAAGACCCTGACAGAGAACTAGCTCAGCACTGAATCCTTTTATTTCTATTAAATGTTCAGAGTTAAACCTAATAATTTTGGTACCATTTCATTTTATGCAGTAGCCATAAAAATTTCATCATTTCATACTTACGTGCTAATGGTTGGTAATACTGCATATAGCTGTAAAAATAAAATGAAATAACACCTAATCCACAAATTGGATGAATGATAATCACATTTTAATATTACAAAATACCTCAGTACAGGGAAGGTGTTAGGTATTTATCCAGCTTTAGGTAAGTTTTTACAATATACGAAAAATATACAAATATATGAGTGAATTAGAGAGATCAGAATAAAAAGAAATGTCATAAATATCTACATTTTTTTAAAAAAAGCCTACAATGTGCTAGTAAAACTAAAACACTAAGTTAAATGTGAGTTTAAGTGCTTTGCTAAGCTGGATTTTAATAATTCTGTCTTCTTGGTGTCCTCATTATAGGTATGGGCAGGATGCTGTTACCTCCTCCTGAAGTTGTTTCTTCCCCAGGCCTAACAAGCCCAGCTCCCCCAGCATCTTCTGAAGGTCAATCACCCCAGTTCCTGCTCTCCCCCACTCAGTGGTGATCTACCACTGAATTCATGCCAGTTTTTACCAATGCCTTTCTATTTTAGTGTCCCAGGACTAGATGCACAGTTGTAGTTGTGGGCTAGTGGCTGCTGATTGGGAGGAATATCACTTTTCTCCAATTCCTGGCTCTGCTCCTGCACTAGCAACCCAGAACACTTTGCTGGCAGGGTGTGTTGATGTTTCTTTTTTAGCTATTTGTCCACCAGCACCTCCAAGTCCTTTTCAGCAGAGCTGCTCCCCAGCTGTCCAGTGATGATTCATATAACATGCAGAATTTTTGCATTTTCCCTCCTGTTAAAAGTCATTAAGTTCCTGTTGGCCCTGTCCTACAACCTCTCCAGATCCCTCTGAGAGGCACCATTGCCCTGGAACCCAATGACTGGTCCCCAGTGGTGCCTCAGAACATTTGTGAAATAGACTGAACAAAAATAAAATAGCTACCTAGCATTTCACATCTTTCCACACAAAGTGGTAGTTTTTTACCGTAGTATAAATTCCTTAGGTAAGATGTTAAAGATTCCCTGGGTTTGAGAAATTTTACATTTTGGTTCAAGCCCTCTCAGCTCACTAGCTGAGCTTGCCACAAAAGCACTATGTAGTGACTCAGTGTAACTCAAGAAATATATCTTTCACTGCACCAAAAAAAGAAAAAAAGTTCCAAGAAAAAACACTTGGATCCTCTCCTGCAGCCACTGCTGAAGTGAACAGTGAATAAAAGAGAAGAAAACAAAGCATCACAAAGGAAAAATCAGCTCCTCTTATGTTTTCATCATAGCTGACTAAAGTTGGATTTCAAAGTACTTTTCAAGCTGTTTGGATACACATCAACTTGTAAGGGTAAAGGGAAGAAAAAAGGAAAGGAAAGCTCACTATCTTTTCAGCCCTGAGCACCAATGAATTATATTTTTTCCCCATGTTTCCTTGCAAGCCTGCTCTCTCTTTTTTGTGCAGTTTTATTTATGTGACAAAGTATTAGCTCAGCAGTAAGCTAACAGCCACATGGAGTTATGAGAGGACACATTTGACTTTTCTGCTGAAACACGACATTCTCCATGAAACAATAGTTTGTACAGAGGAAATAATGGTTCCTGGGAGACCAAATGTCTCAGGGGGCTGGAATGTGCAATTGGGCTTTCGTTTTCTACCTCAGCACTTTGCATGTCAACCAGATTAGTAATGACCTGAAATTCCCATCTCACACTGTAGCAGCTCCTTGTGCTTTGCTCTTTTTAAGGGAGCACTGGGAATGGGCTGCTGCTTCTCATTAGCAAACAGAAGGAGAAATCAAACAATTTCCCCTCTTGTATAATAAAATATCATAGAATTATATAATCATAGAATTGCTAAGGTGGGAGAAGTCCTCTAAGATCATTGAGTCCACCACTCCTTGGACTTGGCCATCCAGCCATTTTTTTTACCTTGTGAAGAGTACACTCATCCAAGAGGTTCTGCCACAGCACAAATAAAGGCTTTGCTAAAACTCTTCATTTAAGCCCTTGAGTCCCTGAGGAGAATCTCTGACTGCTCCCATGAGGCCATTTGGGCTGCTCTCCTGCAGAATCATGTCCTGACCATGGCATAATCAGATGCTTCACCCACCAGTTTCCTAATTCTCCGTCATGTGGTAGACCAGACCATGAAATAACAGTTGGAAAAAGGGAGCCTTTTCAGTGAAGTTAACAGCTGAACATGATTTTTATCACCAGAGTTGAATGAAGTGTTAACTCCTCAGTCCTGCAAAGATCTTTTACTAAAATTCCTGTATAAACTTAAAGGCAATTGGACCATTCAAACACATCCATCTGTCTGGACTGTCCATGTGTGGCTTGTGGTGGTTTGAGCTGTGTTACAGAGTATACAAAGAACAGTGCTTTAAAAAAATATTGAGAGGAAGTGGCAGTGACCTGTGTGTAACCTGTGTGTAACCTGTGTGTAACCTGTGTGTAATCTATGTGTAACCTCCCTGTCAAGTGGCCAGTTTACCAGCTGTACTACAGAGAGGGATTTTAGGCTTAGTCTCACAGTGTTGTTATATTTAGCTGCAACAGGAGCTTAAATGTAGCTATCCAATGGGGAAACATTTGGTCTAAGGTTCTTTTGTAATCCGTGGAGAGACACAGAAGTATTCTGGAGCATGTGTCTTAATCTAAAATAAGTGTTCACAATGAGAGGGTTCATTTGCCCTTTGGAAGCAGTTATTCCTTTCCGTTTCCTAACAAAGACTGCAGACAACTGGCACAGACAAAACAAAATTTTTTTAGTTAGTTTATATGGGATGAAATTAGTTGAAACTCACCCATAGCTTCTCAAAACTTGCATTGTATTCTAGAGGTCTCCTTTAATTTACAGAGCCATCTCAAAAAGAATTCAAAACAAGCTAGTGTTTCACAGACAATGTTAACCTGTCTCAATGGTAACACTTTTGCACCTCTGTAATGGAAAGGGAAACCACTAAACAAATGGAATTCATAGCGGGGAAAAAATAAAAAAGATCAAAGGTTTGCAAAGCAGGATGGAATAATTTCAGGAAAGGGTCATGGAACCTAAGGTGATTTTCAGTACCTTTGAATATCCAGAACTCATTGCTGCAGCATTGATTTTTTCAGTGTAAGACACACCAACCTCCCTGCTACACACCTTTCTGCATAACAGCCTTTTGCTCCAAGACCTGTGTGTCCAAGTCACAGAGCAAAGTTGCATTTTTGGTTGAGGAATACAAGCCTTAACTGCGTGTGTCTTGAGTTTCCCAAACTTTTGGGAATAAAAATACTCCAGTAACAGTGTGAGAATCTGGAATATCCCTGCAGTAATGGGCAGCCTGGAGCAGTTTCTAAGTAGGTGTTTATTTCCCTGTGCTGTGGGAAAAACACAGTCTCTGTAAACGTAACTGAACACAGTTATCTTTACACATAACAGTGTTTCAGTTAAATCTTGCTAAGCAAAAATCAAACTTTCTCATAGCCTCCTCAAGGTCTTTCTAAACTTTTATGTTCACAGGTTTTCTTTTCATGCCATGCACTTCTTTCTCTAGCCTAGGTATAAATTTTTTGTCAGTGTAAAATTTGCCTGGTAGATATAGAGGATACATCTCAGAAAAGGATTTTGAAGTGGGGGTGAAGAAGAGTTGTAAAGATTTTGTGCTCTTCCCATCTCTCAGTACCTTTTCTTGTGACACCTCTCAGAGAGAACCACCCCTCAGCCTGATGGTGAAATGTCTCCTTAGCATCCAGATGATGTCTTCTGTTTGATAAACTCTTGGGGAGATGGATAAGAGAACAGCTTAAAGCAAGCAGGGCAGAAATAGCAGCAGACAGATCCAATTTCTCCGAGAATGCTTGAATACCTGGTTATAATAGAGCTAAATTTTATCTGTTGTAGTGTCCTGATGTGTGTATTGACTTGTTTTCCTTTGTGCCAAAAACTTTCATGGTGCCTTCATTATCAGAGCTCGTGGAACAGGGCAACAGTTGTTTGAACTCAATCTGTGTCTTTGAATTTGACAGGCACAAGAGGACAATTGTGTGACACTGTTCTTCAATTTTAAGTGACAGTAGGTATGTTCAGACTGTGTGATCTGGATCAGAACCAAGGGCTTTGTGATTTTCTGTCCAAAGTTGTCACTACATTTAGAGAAATCTAAATGTGTCACAAAGACATTCAAAGTGATTAACAATACCCACAAGTAAGTGATAAAAGTCATTACACTCGGGCTTCCTATCTGCTCCTGAGGTAATAGCTGCAGGAACAGGCTGCTGACTGAGTTGAAAAGGCAGTAGATTCTCAGTTTATTCTGGCAGCAAGGCAGAAGGAGCAAAATTCCTCACTTTCTCCTTGTTCCTCGATTTTCTACCATTATAAAGAGTCATTTTCAGCAGGATCACAAAGCCCTCCTTCCTGATGGTGTCCCACATCTTATTATGGTCTTTTTGATGTGGGAAATAAGAGCTCTTCACCCTCCACGTGGGCATATATATATATCTCTTACAATTTTTGATTATTTACCTTTGCTGGGGACACAGGTCTTATTTTGGCTACTGTTTTCTTCCTTAACAAGATTCAGATCTGCATTTTTTGGTACTTTTCCTTAGAAAGGGTGTATCCAGCCTGCATCCCAGCCAGATGAAAAATCCTGTGTTTTCAATACGCCAATAAAGAGATTTAATCTAGATGGTTTGAATTGTCCTTTAGCAATTCTTGCCTTCCTGAGGCAGTCACTGGAGGTAGATGTTTGACATAATCAATCCTATGGCCACTTGCTTCTCTTCATAGATCATCCATAGAGCATCCATAGATCTGAGAATAAGGTCTTGGACTGCTGCCTTCAGGACTATGCACCTAAAATTCCACTGCCTGTCAATCCCAGGTAATTGACAGCAAATTTATTAGATCTTACTCTTTGTCATATCCTACAGCCTTAGATTTTGAGGCTGGAGGGACACCCATGAACTTCATACCAAACCAACAGGAACATTGTCAAAATAATCCAAAATTCCCCATGTTGCACAGTGATAATTTGTCTCTTTCAAAAAGCTGTAATTTTATTATTTCCTGCAAAAAAGAGGGCACTGGAGGTTTTCAACATTTAAGATTCCCCTGCCTCCCTAGTTTGTCTTGTCATTGTTAAATCTTATCTCCACTTCTTTGTTTCCACTATTCTTTTTAAAGAATCATAATTGGTACAATTATCCTTGCTATGAGAATAATTAGCTAAAGCTTTTTGACACATTAAATGGGGAACATTGCATTTTAAACAGCAGACACTGAAACACTGAAACAATACTGCTTTGAATAGGACCATAGAGAAGAGGCTCAGGTGAAACAATTGCTAATTTTAGCAAAATGAACTTTGTACCTTTATAGAAGAAAATTATTCTCACAGCAGTTTTTGGCTGTGAAATAGAAAAAGCACTTTGGCCTCCTTTTAAAATAAACCTTTGATATTTTCAGTGATGGGAGATGGTTGCAGAGTGAATCATCCCATGATGTGTCCAAAAGAACCTTGGTCTTAAAAGAAGAGGGTGTTTGATTCCTCTCCTGTGTGGCTAAGTAAAATATCACCTAATAGAAATAACATTTTCCAGCAACACTTGCATTTTAGATAGGAATCTCTCAGCAGAGAACTGGACAAAATCACTTCTCAAAAAAAAAAAAAAAAACCAAAACAAAAAAAACCAAAACCAAAACCAAAAGAAAGCTCACAACAAACCAACAAAACCACAAACAAACAAATTAACAAATAAACAAACTAACCCCTCAAAAAAACTAACTAACCAAACAAAAAAAGGGATTGAATTTTGAGTACTCCAGCACTGAAAACTCTGTTCCATGTTTAGCAAAACTGATTATAAGGAACAGGTACACAAAGGTGCCTTTATGGTATCTGAGTGCTGTCAGGTAAGCTTAAACATCCCTCCCCTGCTGAATGTTATGAGAATTTACATTACCTTTGGCAAGACTGTTGTGAGACAGCCACTTGTTCACCTTCCTGAAGTATTTCAGTTTTCCAGAAAGGCCACCAGAAAATCTGTAGACCTGACAAGGTTGCTTGGAATAAGTGGATTATGGTGACGAACTGGCTTAGAAATCATCCTTTTAACAACATCCCTGTGATGAGCCTTTTTTCTTAGTTAAAAAAAGGGATTGAAAATGTGATAATTCTGTTTACAAGGGAGGTTTTAATTGTTTGCTAGAACTGCTTTTGGCCAACAGTGAGTTATATAACTCAGTGTTCCACCACAGTAAGTAAATGATGGTGGAAATTTGATGGAACTAATTACTATCAACTTACATAACTGTCACCTTAATAAATTGGAAATTAACATTAAGAAATTATTAAAACCCAGCATTGTTATGTCAAAAAAATAAACTAAAAGTGGCTTAATGAACAGAGTTGTTATCTTTTCAGGTTTTCCTAGATTGTTGTTTCCTCCAGGAAATGTTATGCTAAAGAAAACAGAAAAAATAACTTTGATTTTAGCAATAAAGAACACTGGGTTAATTTCTACTTAAATAATTCTCTCATTTCTATACTGACATGTGAAGCAAACTAAGTAAAGCTAAGAGGAGTTATTCAGACCCTTATGAAACAGAAAGCTAATATGGGATTAAATATAGACTGTGGGATTTGAATTCCCAGAATGTGCTTAAAACAGCTTCAGCCATGGGTTAGGACTTGAAAAATCTGAATTCACTGCTTGCCATCCTGGTTTATTCAGCTATGCATTGTGGTACCTCAGCAGTCCAGGCAGGAAACATGTCCTTGGGGAATAAGAGTCTCAGGTCTGCTTTTTCCATCTAAATGTTTAGCAGAAAAGAAATCCAGCCTCTTGCCCTGAACTATTCATATAGTTAATAAAAGAAGAAATGTCAGTCGGTTTGAAGTGCATTATAGGACTGAGAAATATTTGATCAGTTCCTGGAATTGCTGCATCTGTTCTGCAAACTTGAGCAGATCATTTGATTCTTTGTGTTGTAATGACTGTAAGTGTAACTGAGGGCAAATCTTGTTTTAGTCCCAAGTAAGATTACATATCCCCAAAGCAAGTTTTCAATTCTTTGCTCATCACAGCTAATTGTGTTGTAAATTCTGTAGTGCAAGGATTAATTATTATGATGTGCTTTTCATCTGGCATGTTGGGCCCTAACTGTGCTACCAGAGCATAAACAAAATACAGCAAAATTGCAATGCTTTAGATCCCCAGAAGAAGACTAAAATTTTAGGAAATGTTCTTGGTTCTTGATTCTTAATTCTACTTCACTTGACCATAGAAGATCGGAAGAGC
>JAYDZK010000056.1:4662285-4702469 GCA_034509185.1 Euphonia xanthogaster | reverse complement strand
CTTGGCCATATACTTAATTCTGTTTTGTTTTGCCAGGATATTTACTAACTCTCTTCAAGTTTGCATAAAATTTATAATTGTAAATTATCTCAGATATTTTGCACCCACTGATGATTTGTTCACAAAGAAATGTGCAGTTTACTTCTGACTGAATGCCCTCTTGATTTGCCTTCTAAAGTAGAGATTACCAGAACCTGTGCTGTGTCATTAAGAGGACACTCAGTTTCAGAATATGACTGAACTGCCTTGCCTTTTTCTTTCTTTGGAAGGTGTGTTCAGGTTCTCCCCTGTTAGAGATGCTTTTCAACTTCTGTCACTATTTTGACATTTTGATGCATCGCTGGGGAATGCTGAAATAGTTGGTTTGACACTGGTGTCACAACCTTCCATCTTTGCGTGAAAGCATCTATTACTGTATTTCCACATCTAACCACAATCTAGACACTCATGACAAACCACAATAGTCATGTTAGCCCAAGTGAAGGAGAGAAAAAGAAAACCTTCACAGCTCACTGGAAAATCACCTTCACTCAGCTAAAGCAAGATGTGAGTGCTGATGTTTCACAGAGTCCCCTGGAACAAAAGCAACTCTCCACACTAAAGGACAGTGGCACATGATGTGAAAAAAAAAATAAAAAAAAAAGAGTGACATTTTTGGGTACATGGGGAAAAGGAATTGTAGGGAGAATGGCTGTGCACTACAACAGGTTGGATGGGTTTATGGGATCTCCATTCTTGGAAATTTTCATAACTCATCTGGAAAATATTCCAGTCAACTTTATCTAGTGTCAAAATTAACTCTCTCCATTGGGCAAGGGGGTTGGAGCAGATGAGGCACATCCTGCTTACTGTATTATTTCAGGATTTGTTCTGCTTGCCTCTGTGGCGATAGAGGGTGCTTCCATGACTGGCTTTGACTGAGTGTCTAGCTTTTAGATGATTAGACTACATGAGATCAATCCCATTCTAAGGCTGAGGAAACATGGAAGAATGTAAGGGCAATGTGGGAATTAATGCTAGAAAACAGACACAGTTCAACCTCCATGACAGGAACCTATGTGCTCATACACGGCAGAGGCCACCAGGAAAGACAAAATTCAGAAATTACATGTGGAGAATATGCACAGTGATCTCTGGCACCAAGAGCACTGGAATTAAGTACCAGGGAAAAGTGTGATGAATAATTATTGTCCTTGGTATCAGAAGGCTTGTATCAAAGCCAGCTTTTATAGCAGGTGAGATGCAACCCACCCTCTTGGCAGAATTGAGTCTTCTTGGTGAAAAAAATAACATATTCCTATCTTAAGGATGTTTCTTTGAAGTCAGTTCAGTTTATTTTCTCCCTATAAAAGCAGCAGAGAGACAAAACCATTTCAACAGCACAGTGCAGTCCATTTCACATCTGCCTCTCCTTCTGGATGTGCTTCTTTCTACCCATTCACCAAAAAGGGGAATTAAGACAGCCATGATTCTAATTTAATTCCCTTGGGAACATAAAAGGAGATGCAGCAAAGGCCACTGTCTGCATTAAGCATTGGTGCAGAGTTGCTATTTGATGTAACTTCCTATCCTTAGTGAGCATTGATTTCTCCTTGTAGGTCCCCCCTTGTAGGTCCCCCCCATGTTTCAACACTTTCTGAATACCCTTGTGTGTTATCTTCAAGAGAAATTAATTGCATTTACCAGATGAAATGTAAAGGAAAGCAGCTAAAAATATGGTATACCGCTATTACTTTAAATTGTTCCTTAATTTTTAAATAATCTAAAAAATTCAGAGGGTTTTTTTTTCCCTTCTCAGTAGTTATTTATGGACTTTTATTTGACTGTTTTACACCCAGCAATGTTTCTATGGTTTCCTTCTGGTAAGTTTTTTTTTTTTTTGGAATATATTTTGAAAACTTGGCAGCCATACAGCATTTCTTTATATTGTGCATGCAAACTATCAGATTTTTAATGAGATAGCTATGAAAATCTCAGAACCAAAGACAGAGAAAAACTACTGTTCGGAATTCTGCCTTATCTCATAAAAAGCAAAAAGAGGACATGTCCTGCACATCACTCGGACTTGATAATCCCAGAAAAGTCTGAAGCTCAGCCCTCTCTTTCTCTACTACTGTTACTTGCTGTCACTCGTTACATCACCCATAAAATTATTAGGCAAGATCCTTGGGCCACTAATTATTTATTTGCTCTGCAAAATACCAAGCTCATTGAAGCCGCTAAATTGAATAATGATATTGGTGAGACAGTGGGTGGCTTTGATAGAACCAGTTTACTGTCAGAGGGAACTGTTTGCAAAACATGCTTTGATTTAACATTACACCATGAAGTGTCTTATTGCCCTGCTTTTCAGAAAGGGGAGATAAATTTGTGATATTGAACACTATTTAATATATGGAAGTTTTCCCAGCTCTTAAAAATCACATTTAATTTAGGATTTTCCTAAGCAGGCATTTTAACAGGTAACCTCCACTTCTGGTATAGACAGCAATAGGAGAGTCTGATTATTCTACCTACAGGCATATCTGCTCTAGCTTTACTTCAGATTATCTTGCTAAAAATAAAACTGTGCACTACAGTTATTCCTTCATTTTTCTATGTGTAGAATGCATGTGGTGATATGGTAGCAATCCACCACTGGGGGTTCATCTTCATTACTGATTTTACTGAGATGTCTTTAAAATTGGGCATATTTTAGTCAATATATTGCAAGATCCTACCTTTTCTTCCCTCACCATAGTAGTGTTTACAATTGCCCGTTTCATCTAAGTGTGACTTCAATCGGGCATCTGTCCAAAAGTGGGAAAGATTTAGATTCATACCCTTCAAAGAATAACTATCATTTTGAATTTTCTTTATGTGACTCTTCTGAAATAACCTTTCCTAGTGGAATCCACGAGAACATGAGGTTTGTCGGGTACTAGTTTAGTATCTTTGGCATTTAACTGCAGCAATTCTGAATTCAGATGCACAAATTTGCAATTACAGCCATTGTAGGAGATAAAATATTGATCTTTCTGCATATTGGTGTGCATGCTGGTACTTGATTTTGGGAATATGTTAACGTGAAAGGTCTCAAAATGATGTACTCAATTGCCGAGGTAACCATTGGTGCCCTCAGTTTCCTAATTTTGTATTTCTTTGTGAATAGTTTGTGATTACAAAGGAAGATATCAATTCCTTCCTTTCAGATGTAACTCTGTATGTTGCTTAAAACAGTTGTCAATATTAAAAAGAAATGGTTAATGTAATCCTTGCTGTGCATTTCAATGTCTGCTCACCATTAAATTCCTACTGGTCAAATTTCCCTTTGGTGTATTGGCTAAAACATTTGTTAGACTGACAGATATGGATATAATTTATAGATTTCTAAGTAAGAAAACAAGGAACATGCACAAATATAGATCTCTACAGTAAGAGTCCAGAGTGTGAGCCAATGAATGGATGCACTTGGATGTACTCTGCAAAGTTCTGGTGTCTTAGCCACAATTATTTGATGAAGGTTTTTAGCTTTTTAAACTAATATTTCTCATTGACTGCAAAACCAACAGCAGGCTGGGAAAGGAAAGCAAAGCAATAAACAGCACCTGTTTTACAGAACAATTTGCTGGAATTAAACTCTTGTTAATGTGTAAAACAATCAACTGGAAATGTATCCCACAATAACAATAAAAAAGTGTTGAAAGATGATTAATCTTAGAAGTCTGTTACACTAGCACTGGATCTCAAGGGAAAAAAGCTTCATTTTGGCATTTGACAAAGCTAATTTTAGTAACTGATAATTGATGGAGGTTTTTCTAGCCTAATCTGGTTGCTTGATCTCTTGATCTCTGCTCTGTCTCCAAATAAGGTCCATTTATTTAATTTTAGCCAGCAGCCTGATTGTGCACCATAAGCATATTTCCATTAAAATTTGAAATATCTAATGCTTTCTGTGTCATTTTGCTAGAGATATAAATGCAAAACAATCACAGATAGGCACAGTACCAAAAGGGTTCACAAAAACATCCAGAAATACAGAGATAAAATAAGGCACCTGAATTTTCTCATTAACTAGAACTCTCTAGGTGGAACCACTACATCTGAGAGCACAGGTTTTGGTGTTGAGAACAGGACTGCACCCAATATCAAGAGATCTGCAGTAAAAACCCAGAGGAGTTTTTTTTACAAATGAAAGAGGGAAGAATTAGCAGATAGAGAAACTGGGAGATTGGGGTCAGGCAATGAAATTTATAAAATACGTGTAGGTGTGACACCTAGGAACATGGATCAGTGGTAGCCTTGGCAGTGCTGAGTTTATGGTTTGAGTTAATGATTTTAGAAGTCTTTTCCAAAATTGTCATCCTGGATCTTCTTTACTGGTATCTGCCCCAACCCTTGGCACTCAGAGCCTTTAGGAACTCTGCAGGCACAAGCAGATTTCAGGTTTTCCTGTTCTCAGTGAGGCAGTTTTCTGGACAGGACCACTCTGAGATTTGGATCAATGAGGAATCATTCCTCCCCTGCCCCACAGTTTCCTTGGAGCCTGCTTGGCTCTGTCTCACAAGCAAACCATAAGTTTTGCCCTTCAGCCTCCCAGGTGGGAGATGTACATTGTGTCCTGCTCTCCCTGTGAAGTTATCAAAAAGCTTCATGCAGGAGCTCACTTGACTCTATAAAAGCAGAGAGATTTTCTTTAATCAGAGCTAAGTATCCCTTTTTTATGCTGGTTTGAAGTGGGAGCTCTTTGGAAGCTGTTTTTTACTGTGTTGCTATCATTGCCTAAGTAGGGGCACAGTCATTAGTAATAGAAAGTAAATACTCTTAAAAGGGGGGGGGGGCAACCACTGTAAGCAGGCCAACCTTCAAGTAGCAATTTTAATGAAAAAATTGTGAATAATAATGGACTAAGGATCTGAACCCATACAAATAACAGAAAATATTTGCTACGATGGATAGAGGAAGGAATTTTAATGTTTGAGTAAGCCATTCTGCTAACATCAAACTAGAGCTGGTCGATGCTTTTCCATTGACAGGGAAATTAAATGGACAAATTTGTTTACTGCAGGGACTACTCAATTTTCTAGTTTCCACTGAAATGACCCCTTTCCCCTATAAACTATGGCAGTTTGAATGACATTTTGGATGAAACCTTGTGATCTGACTCACAGATTGCTTCAGAGTTCTGTTAATGTGTGTTAATAAATTGCCCCCACAGTACTGATGAGGTAAAAAACCCCAAACATATTGGGGAGTTGCACTGCAGGGGTCTCTCAAAAATCTATTTTACTTGTGTCTGTGCAGGATCCTGGCCCTACACATGTAAAACAGTATTACCTGAATACCTGTGTCCCAGCCAGGAGCCTGAGTGTTTTATCCAGTGTTTAAAAGTAGTCAAAATTTTTATTACAGTGAAAACATTGGAAATAACAGTCTGGGTATATCCACAAATTATTAAAAAAGAAAAGGAAAAAAAAAACAAACAAAACCCCAAACAATCTAGAAATCATTTCAATTTTCTAAATACAATTTAGGACTGGAGCATTTTTGACATTGTTTTTTTTTCTTTATTTTTTCCCTTCTTTCTCTGTCTTTCCCCCTCTTTTTCTGTTATTTCCTCTGTGGGGAAAAAAAATTCTAAAAAAAAAAGTTCTTTAAAATTCTTTGGCATTTACCAAGGATTTTAAATAAGAAAATAACTGACAAAGCAAAAATAAATGGGGGAAAATGACATCCATCATCTAAAAATTCCAGGCAGCCAAAATATTGCTGTTTCAGCTTTAAGCACAATGACACTTGAGATGGTGTTGAAATTTGTTAGTTCCAGCCCAGAATAAGCTAGCTTTTGTTGTGGGAACAATAATTTCAATTTGAAGGATTTTTTTTCTTTTTTTTTTTTTTTTACTAGAACATTGTATTTTTATTGAAATACCATCATAGCATTATTTCTTAATGGAAACTGGAATAAAAAAATAATAACTGAAATAGTTTACTTATTATTCAGAGTGCAACAGCTTCTTTTTATTTTTATAATTGGGTTGATGCTGAATTTTGGGATACTTTTCTGAATTGATTATTTTACGCCTAAAAAACATTGAGAAAATTAATACAGACATTTTACAGAAACTCAGTAATATATAGGTAAATGAATTTATTTTGTTTTAGAAAATGTGCAAAAGATTAACCTCTTGAATGATAAAGGACATTTTATAAGGGTCAACACTTGAGGTGGTTTGGTTGCTAGGAAACCATCACTAAAGGTGGTCAGGATAGCAAATGTTTTATTTCAAATAAGACCATTAATTAATGTGCAGGTACTATAAAATATATCAGGTATCTGTTGATGTAAGAATACATATGGAAAAGACTAGGATTCAGTTAAAATTTTTTAGTGGAAATCAAATACCCTCAACAGGTTCAGGGAGTTCTCTTCACTGGTTAAAATGCATCTATAAATGCAAAAAAAAAAATTAATAAGGAGTCTAACCCTTATGAAAAATGCATTTTGCTTGTTGTTACATTCATTAATTTTATTGCATAAAGAATACAAAATAAAAGACTTCATAAAAACCACAGCTGCAGACTTTGTCATGAGTGTGAAGACTAGAAGTGTTCAAAATTACTTTGGAAATGAAAGAAAGTATATTATCAGAAACAAAAAAAATAAAGGATGAATTCTCATGTAGGGTGACTGCACAGTTAGAGAAATGTGGGCAGATACAACAAAAACTCAGCAGGGTTACAAATCTAATCTGGGGCTTGGATTTCTTCGTGGGCTGGGGATACAACCCCACGCTAAGAGCGCAATTTCTCCTTTGTCAAAATACAAAACCTCACCAAAATCCCCAGCGCAGCCTCGTTCCTCAGCTGTTGGCAGCTGCAGCACCTGCAGAGGGTAATTAGGATGTCACCAAAGGCTGGGGAGGGACCGACATCCCGGGGGTGGCACCCTGGGGTGGCGGGGGCTCCACGGAGCCTCTGCTGCTCTGCCGGGGGCTGGGAGAAAGTGACACCTGAAGTGCATCTCATGTTCCAGCTGGGAGAGAAGGCAGAATGGGGAGGAGAGGAATCCAAGTGCACATCTTTCAAACCTGACACTGATGAATGATTTAAGTCCCTACTTGTCCTTCAAACATTAAATGCTTATGGTGAATTTTTAAAAGTGCTTGCTGCCAAATCAGAGTAGGGTCTGTGGCTCCTAGCAGCCTTCATAAATGACATTCAAGCTTTACTCAATTATAATATTTCCATGTTTATTTACTAGATATAATGTTGCATGCTCATTGTTGAATTCAGAAAAAATGTGATTTATAAATGTTTTCTGGGGCAGAGTTGTTTAATATTTAATCCTTATTGCTGACAATACTCTTTCCAGGGTATGAAATATACTGTTTGCAAATCTCAACAAAAATCTAGCAAAACTATTAAAAAAAACCCCAATATCTGCACTGCTTAAAGCTTTCCATTTTAATAAATATACTTTTGAAAAGATTCCCCTTTTCTTCCAAATTCTGCACTGTTTAAAGCATTCCATTTTAATAAACATACTTTTGAAAAGATTCCCCTGTTTTCTTCCAAATTCTGAAGACTGTGAGCTTTATTAAAATCTCCTTCAGGCTTTAAAAATCTGCATAGAATTTAATCGTGCAAATGAATGGAAGCTCGCAATATTTGTATCACAAAGATTTCTGTCAAAAACCCACAGTTGGAAATAACATGCTGTTTGTCGTGTAATTGTTACTATTCACTAAACCAGAAAAAGCAAGTGCAGAGAGCTAAAGAACTGACAGCCTAGTCATTTAAAACTACAGGTTGTCTCCTGGATGACAATAGTTTTCCAAGTAGAGCCTAACCCATGCCGAGAAGTTGCTTGCTGGAAGTATATATAGGGTAATATTTTAACACTTTAGCTGAACAGAGATTTTTTCCCTTAAAAAATGAGGAAATGTTACTCAGAAAATGTGGAGAAGGCCAGAATGGCATATTATCTTCTTTGTCTTTTCCTTCACAATGGTTGTTTATGCCCAAGTTTTAAATTCTAGATTAATTAGATTAATTGTGGAAGTTGATTTAAACCCGAGCTGTGAAGCAGTATAGATGAATTTAAAAGAAACCAGTTTTCTGTACTGGAAAACCTCGGTAACTTAAGTTTTCCGGGCAGTAATCTCCCATCTATAAAACAAATACAATAATTCTTGCTTGTCTGTTAGGTAAAATTGCGATTGGGGAATTTTTTTTCTTTTTATAAGGTTGTGGAAATGTATAAATGGCAGATCAAGAGACTATTTTTTCAACGTAGGTAAGAAGAAATATGTGTATGTTTTCATCAAAATGCTGAGCAGATGGCCCTTATTTTTTCATTTGATAATATTGAAATAACAATAAAATTAGTAAATATAGCAGTAAAATCAGCTACTTTGCCTGGCAATATTATGACCTCTGGCTTTTTATTAGCATAAGCACACCCTCCAACTGAATTTGCAGGCAAGTGTTTTTGTCTGACTCACAGTGATTCTATTAAAATTCTTAGGGATTAGATCTAGTTGATCAGCAGTGACTGAGTGGAATTAACATTTTTTATTGTAATTGGGTAATTAATGGTTGAAGCAGGGATATACACAAAGACAGGTGGATCTCCCACTGAAACCCAAAGAAAGGGCGACTTGGGGTAGCTCAAAGAGATTTTGAAGAGGTTTAACAAAACCTGAAAAAGTAGACCAGAGCTTTGGAAAACGCTATTCCTAGCATTGCAATGAAACAAAAAAAACCCAAAACCAACAAACCACCTTCTTTGGATAGATGGGTTTTCTTTCCTTTGTGCTAACAAGGCACGTTGTGTTAACAAATCCCTGGAGACGCTGTAGTAACTCCAGCTCGATTTGAAGGTAAGAAATAAAGCACATTAGATTTCAAGAGGATTTGCAAAACCCTCAGCAGTTTTGTCCCAACTGCTACTACTATTTATTTTGTGTATTTTCTCTTCCTTGTTCATCCCATCTGGCTTTAGGCACCTAAATCAAACTCCTGGGGCCGGTTCTTGTCTCAGGAGCATTCAATTGTCCAAATTTGCTGGTTTTTTTTCTGTTGAGCAGAGAGAAAGGTGGAGCTCCTACCTCAGGTATGTCGTTTGAAGTGACAGATCCAATCTTTAGTGGTTTGCTCATGGTTATGCAGGTCATAGGTTCTTGGAAAACCTCTATTTTATTGTTGCATCACCTGTCTATATTTTTCATTAGTTGTTGCTGTATATGTAATTCTTACTTTAAGTTCTGTTGGTGTCATCTGTATTAATTTTCAGTATTTTATGTGTCTTTCAATTTGGACTTCTGGAATTAATTGGTATTTTTGCACTGACTTCAAGGGCAGCAGGGTGAGATCCTATCCATCCTTTGAACTTTCAAGGCATTAAAAAATTAAACAAATAATTAACAGCATAAGAATAATGAAGGATAATTTTTTCTGACCATGAGCAAGAGGTTTTAATAAAGATGGATTTGGTGATAACTGCATTTTCCTGTCTGCATTTGTGCAAACATTGTTATACCAGACACAAGGAATTTGGAGGGTACATGAGCAATTATGGTATTGGGTCTTCTTGGGAAGTGCCCTAGGATGCTCTTGTCCTTCTTGGTTAGGTGTTATTCACAGACATAAATTTGGATTTCATCAACATATAAATGGAATCTCCATAATATAGCCCTGTGCTGTGTGAATAGTGCAAATAGAATACTGTTTGTAACTTAATTATGAAATATTTTAAATAGCAAATGCTGTTTTAAATGCTCTTTAAAGCCCCACATGTGTGTGTCTAACTGACCAAAGAATAGGACAAACTGGCTAGCAAATTATTTTTCTGTATGATATCAGATCTTACAGCAAAGTAAAAAAAAAATGACTGGCATGTCTTCACTTATTACAAGTACAGAAAAAGTATTTCCATATAATTAATTCTGAAAGTAAGGCTTATATGTGTTACTAAAGACAAGACATTTGTTCCCTACTTTATTCTATATATTTCTTTGCTTTCAGCTAGTAATCTTTCTTTGAAATACCATGGAAACAAGCAAATATGCCTCATTAAATTTTCCTTGCAGGGAAGAAGAGGGGAAAAAAATACCAAAACAGAAAAAGCAGAGAATTTTTAAATCATGAAATAGGAAAAAAAATAACATAGAAGGGGTGATTAAATTGCCCTTCTTAATTCTTGCAGGCATAGTATGATAATTTGCTGGGGAAAAAAAACACTGCAACAACTTATTTCTTGAATCACCTCACTTGTAGTTGGACTGCTTTCTAGCTGAATACTGCAGTATTACTTCACATTTTAGAGTCTTGCTCATCGCTGCAAGATATGAATCACAGCTGATAACCAACAATGTTAGCCTTACTATGGCTAACATAATGCTTTCAAAATTATTTTTAAAAGATTTAAAAAAAAATCCTATAAAATAATATTTTAAAATGCAAACTTCGCATAAATTTATATCTATCTGACATTTTATACACAGATATGTTTAGAACTTGCTATCAGAAACAGGGCCACATTTCCAAAGAGACACCACTAAATTCAGTAAAGCTACGCTGGTATACGGCAGTTGAGGACCCAGATAAAGAAAAGTTATTAAACCAGAATTTGCAAGAATATTCTTTAATAAGAGATGTAAAACTGCTTTGTACTTGGAAGCAAGTACAAGTTTCAATTTTCAGCAAAATACCTTGCTCTGCCTTTACATGTCATTGAGATCTCAATGAACTGGTTGTGGAAGGTCCACACACCACCTTTAGAACCCCCCTCCCTGTTTACCCAAAATGTGTCCTGTAGCTTTAACTAATGTGATGTCTGAGGAACATGTCTTGAAATTAAACTCCAGTCTTCAGAATATCCCCAGAAACCTAAAGTCATCTTGGTAGTGAAAGGGATATCGATTTAGCTGAGTTAGTATTTTGCACCCTGAAATCACTTTAACAGAAGAAAGATCAATAAATTACTTTCTCAGATCAGCCAGTGTTTTTATTTAGCTGGAGGGAGGCGTAATTCATTTCCCAATGTGTTAATTTCTAACAGTGCAAAGACAAAGGCCCTCAAGACCCCTTTGCACTGAGACAACTCAGAGGTACAGGGAGAAATAATGCCAGCTGCCCACCAGTGTGAGCCTGGAGAGAGCCAGGGAACGTCCAGAGACAGAGAATGCCCAAACACCACAAGGACTGTGGGAAGCAGCACATCCTACTGCTCCTTGAACTCTTGTATCTGGGCTGTGTCCCCATTTAGGACAGCCCAGGAGTGCCCAGACCCCACAGCTGGTTTCACCACCCCTCAGAAAAAAGCTAAGACCTAAGTAGGTGAATTAGCTGGGTGAGGAAGAGCCAGACTTCATCCATGCATGGCCTTCCTTGGAATGGTGCCCACCTTCCCACATGCAGACAGCTCCAGTTAAACTCCATCCAAAGAGTTTTTCCTAATGAATTCCCAATTTCTCTCTATCTGAACCAGATTTATGCAAGCAGCTCTGTGATCCAGTTCCTGTATTAATCCCAGGCCATTTTCAGTGGAATACAGTGTTTGAGGGGTAGGTAACAGATTAGGCAAAAACATACTGATGAACTAAATCTAGAAATTGATTTCCAATGAAAGGTTTTAAAAAACTAAAGAAAAATTCCCTCCAGAGGATCAGAAATGTAACAGCATTAACCCTGTGCCAAGAAAAATGATAGATCTATTCAAGCAAAGAAATAAGTCATGTCAAAAAAATATCCACATTTTGAAAATAATTTGGTAAAGCATCTCAAGCTGTTCAGCCCTGCTGCAGCCACATTGCTAAAGGGTGGAAAGGCAATAATTGTCTTGGAGTTCCTGACATGTCACTGCCTTTTTGCTGATCCATTAAATCTAAAATGCCATTGTCTCTGGGAGGGAAACAAGTGCCTATAACAACATTTTCAAGTGCCTGTAGACCAGGAGAAGACTGTGGGTACACTGCAGCCCAGCAGGTCTTTAAATAATTGGGCAAAAAATATTATGTGGGATTTTTTTTATTCAGAAAATTATTCAGGTTTTATAATTCTATTCTGATGACTGAAAATTACAGTTCTCAGAGGCAGAAAGAAAACTCATCTGTACCTTCAATGAAGGTTGTTCTTTTTGAAAGGCAAAGGTGTTAGTCTGAAGATTTTAATGGTAAAATGTGTTACTCTGGTTATCTGACTTCCTGCATGACAAAAATCCCTTGATGTTTTTGGTTGAACTAGAGCACATCCTAGTGCTAAGGAGAGATTAGTGGAGAGACCTTCATTCTTGATGGCAAAATTTGAAGTGATGCAAATGAAGAGAGGATGAGAGGGCTTCAGCTGGAAAGAGAAGGTTTAGAGGCATCTTCCCAATGTGGACAAATACCTGATGTGGGAGTAGGGAAGACAGAGCTGGACCTTTCTCAGTGGTGCTCAGGACAACAGGCAGAGAGCAATTCAAAGAGAGAAAATTCCATTAAAATTTAAGAATATCAGGTTTCTTGTATAGGTGGTCAAATGCCAAACAGATTGCCCATGTTGCAAGTCCCTGTCCTTAGGGTTATTCAAGTCCCATTTGGATTTAGCCTTGAACAAACTGCTGCAAAAACTCTTTTGAGCAGGGATGTTGGACAAGATGTTCTCTAAAGGCCCTAACACTTCTTCCTGTAATCTAATAACCCACAGCAAATAACAGCTAATTGCCCTCCAGAATAAAAATCGTCATTTATTTCCTATTTAATTTTATCTTCAATTTCTAGCTGTTGGATCTTGGCTGGTGTCTGGCCACTTGATTAAAGAGCTCTCTTCTAGCTGCTCTTTGGGTACTCTCAGATCAAGCCACCTGTTAACCTTCTTTCTGATAAGCCAAAGGGTATTTCCACAAATAAATACTCCATGTTCTTGGTTAAAATGGAAATTGAGCCCTTAATCTAGTCAATTTGCTGGAACAGGTACTTTACTGTCCAAGTGCAATCTGAACTGATTCTGGCTGTTGAACTCACCTCCCTCTCTGTCTCTTCCAACCCGTAATGAGTCAAGATAATATGCAAAAAAAAAAAAATCCCCAAAGCAACAAAACCACGTCTCCCACCTAAAAATTATCCCTACTTTCAAAGCCAGCAAGAAATAGTAAGCATGATATTAGGTATAATGAAAACTTCTAAGATTCTGACATGATAAACAGATGATCTCAGCCTTGAAATGGTCAGTTTTAGGGACTAAGTTGCAGAATCTTCCTGGCCCATCTTTGGATTTTTATTTTTTTCTGATTTTTGGCAAGAAATATATTTACTGGCTGTCTAAGATACCATAAACAGACAGTAATAATTGAAGATATACCCAGTTTGAGGGGTAAAGAAGAATATACAACTAAGGCATATTGAATAGGCAAATTGATTTGCCATTTTACACTAGAAGCACACTGCAGTAAAGCTTCTGAAATCAGTGGTGCTATGCAGCTTAAATAGTTGAAAAATTCAGCAGTGCATCAAGCCCAGCAGATGACTACAGCAAACATCCAGAAACAAAGAGATTCCTTCAGGCTGTATAATTAGTTTTTCTCCTTATTCCCATCAGATATATTCTTTTGTTTAAAGGGCTCTGGGTGCTATAGGAAAAAAAAAAAAGATTTGAAAATATATTTCATTTTAGCTGTAAACAGTGTTCAATTAGTGTTCATAGTAATGAGCTTTGTGTCAAATCTTGAGTGTGTCGTTGATTAATGTCAGCTATGAGATGGTGCAGGATCCTGAGTGTCAGAGCTTCTCTCTGAGTTCATTCCACAGTCAAAGTCCATCTTAAATTTAGACTGAAATTTGAGGACTCCTGCCATGAACAATGCACACTACTTACCAAACCAATATTTCTTCACTTTCTTCCATCCAATATTTTATATTGATTATATTTTGCTTTTTATTTCTTCTACTTTTATTTAATCTTCACGGAATCACTACATAACAAGAGTTACAATGGATACTTTAATGATTAATCACAGTCTTGCTCCCTGTGCCAGGATCAGGGGTTTTTTTTGTTAGTCTTTAGCATTCCAATATGGTGGAAGAGAGTTTTGTTTATGTGTCTGCTGTTGTCTGTTGTTCCTGCACCTGTCTACTCTTCTCTGAAAATAAAGCTTATTATTTTCTTACTTTCTTTGTGCAAAAATCCCAGCTCAATTAGATTACCTTTTTAGAAAGGATGGAAGATATAAAAGTACAGCTGCTTAAGCAATTAGAAGAGCAGCATGACGTGAGCAAGCCTAGAGCTATTGGAAACTCACCTGGATTCAGATGCCATTATAAACTCAGAGTTTGGTCACTGGGAGGGACAGGACATGATGGAGCAAAATCAAATTTGCTGGTGAGCTCCTGTCTATGACAGGAGCCATTTTTGATCCCTTCATACTTGAAATACATCTATTCCAACATTTGGGGTGAAATCCATCTCCGGGTTAATGCAAGTGTCTACATGCTGTTCTCTAAATGTTGCTGGGTCTGTTTGCATCACTTTTGGAGCAGATCAAGCCGATATGACAGCCCAGAAAATTAAATATTCATTTGACTGGCCTTTGTGTGTCTGGTTTTAGGTGAGTTGAACTGCACAATGTATTTAGGAGGTGACAGCTGGAGGCTAAACTGAATTACCTTGGGGCATCTTAAATGTCATCAAACCTCCATATTAGTGAAGCTGAACACCCTTTTTGTTTGGTTTTTTTTGAAATTGTTTTTTTTTTGTTCCACTTGCATGGAACCTTTCTACATATTTGGCATTACCCTTAATCCAATTTTACATTACACTTCAGCAAGATCAGAATTATTCAATGATGAGAATCATGGATAATCTAATACAAATTTTGCTATAGTAGATTCCCAAAGCCTGCTCAGGTTAAATAAGCACATTCACATGATTAAGATTATGATCTTCCCCAGTTACTTTGTTTCCTTTACTGGGGGCTTTAACTTGCCTACCTAATTCTAGGAGGGATAATAAACAATGTCCACAACTGAAAAGATAATAAATCTCATCATAATAATCTCATCATAAATCAATAAAGAAACTTTTGGGAGGAAGGACATTCCCCTGTTTTCATTTTACAGAGAACGAAAAGGACAGAGAACAATTAATGAGCAGTGACACTTAGGAGATTTCCAGTTAGCCAGAAACTAAATTGAGTCCCTTGAAACCTATTTTCCTGCCTCAGCCATCAGCCCATGTACTTCCTCAGACCTCTGCTCAGTTTCTCAGCAATAACAACAATTAGAAAAAGCACAGAAATCACTTAATTAATCTCCACTGAATTTTTTTGTTGTTCAATAGGATGTGGGAGAGAAGAAATGAGAAAAGAGCAAGCAGAAGTGAAGGAAGAAAAAACACAGTAACTGAGATTTTCAGGCAGTGGTCTAAGCTCTGGGGAACAGAGGTTAAGTCACTGCTTGGCATAATTTGCAGTAACTTGAGGTGAAAAACTCTTCAGGCAAAGTGAATATCCATGAATCTGACCTCCTCTGCTTTTGGGATAGACAGACTTGTATTTAGGGATAATCTCCTGCAAAAATGTGGTTCTTATCACAGTGCAGAGCAAAAAGAAAAAAAAAAAAAAAAGAAAAAAAAAGGAAGCGACAGGGGACTTAAAATAGTTTCTATAACATGAAATTGGTGTCCTCCATTCTCATCATCTGTGCTGAGCTCCACTTCCAGAGAAAGGATGAGTTTGCAGCAGCTCCCACATGTACTTGTTCTGAAGCTGTACTAGGTCATCTGCTGCTCTCAGCTACAGATATATTTTGCAGTGGCAGCCAAAAAAAGGTCATTTGTCAGAGCACAGTGAGAATGAGGTGATTACTGGGCCTTGATTACTGCTGTAATACAAATAAAGAATATTAATAAGCTAAATTACATTCTGAGTCTTTTTACTGTAGCTTTGCAAGAAGAAAAATAGAAGCCGACTGGATTGTGAAGGCATTTGACTAATGGTTAATGAATATTTATTACTTTTGAAGAAGAAGAAGAAGAAGACTGTGTCAGGGTGCTGCATAGCCCTGTGTATCAATGGTTTATCCTTGCATTTTTCTTCCCATCAAGTGCCTTCATCAAGGTCTGAAGGAAATAGACTTCATTTCAGGCTGCACAGATAATACACATTCTGTTTGAAAAGTCCTGGAAGAAAGCACAGCATCTCCAAAACCTGTGATAGAGCTGGTGAAAAATCCCAAAGGTTCCAATCTGTGTTTGGGCCATTAGAGACTGAGGACACTGGAAGGGAAAGTGACATTCCCAGTGTTTCATTAGATCTAGGGATAAGTAGGGGCTGTGCTGGATTTGGCTGATGTATAGTTAATTTTCTTCCCAGCAGCCAGTCTGGGGCTGTGGTTTGGATTTGGGCTGAAATGGTGTTGACAATGTAGTGGTGTTTTCATTATTACTGGGCAGAGCTTACACAGAGTCATGGCCCTTCCTACTCCTCACCCCATTCCAGCAGCAAGGGGGTTGGGGGTACATTAGGAGATGGGAGGGAACACATCTGGAACAGCTGACCCCAACTGATCCCAGGGACACCCCAGACTGTACGGGGTCATGTGCAGTTCAGGAATCTTGGGAGAAAAGAAGGAAAGGGCCAGGGAAGAAGAGGGGCAGGGGGCCATTTTTACAGATGGCATTTGCCTTCCCAAGTAACTGTTATGTTGGGGATGTTTTCCTGGGGATGGCTGAACACCCACTGCCCATGGGAAATGGGCAATGAATTCCTCATTTTGCTTTGCTTGTGCACAGCTTTTGCTTTACCTATTAAACTGTCAAACCCTCAAACCATGAGTTTTCTCACTTTTACCCTTAAAATTCTCTCCCCCACCTCTGTGTTGAGGGACTTGAGTGAGCAGCTTTGTGGGGCTGGTCTGGCTGGGGTTAAACCACGACAGGGCAAAAAGGTCCTTTGCCATAGGCACCTTCAGGAATAATCCAAAAACTTACCATATGAGCACATCTCTCTAGAACTCTCTCTCATAAATATTTTAGCAGAACAGGAAGAGTTGGTGACCCTTGATACCTTTTCATGGAACTAATAAACTGTCAAATGGCTTTTTTTTTTCCCCCTTTTAGAATTAGATTTCCAACTTGCAGTGACTCAATTCTTACAGAGAGAAGTCTTTTCTTAATGTGTCTGGATTGTCTTCTTGCATTCAATGTAAGATCCAATGGTTTTGGGTGAAAAAAAGGTAAGAAAAATACTAATAGAAAGGAGGGGCTATAGTGGTGAACGAAGCACTTTTAAGTTCCATTTTCATGTTTAGAAATAACTAACTTGGAGTCAGATGCTTTGCCTTTATCTTCCATGGCCTAAGTGGAAGGCAAATATGGCCCATAATATTTCTCTTCATGCTTGTGTACTCATTAATGTGCCTTTGTGATAAAGGCAGAAGCGATGCAAGACTCACAGATGACCCTTTTTTAAATTGATCACATATTTTTTAATATTTCCCTTTTTTAAGACTTCATAAAAGATTAGTGTTTTTTTCCCAATTTACTTTAAAGTTGTCTATAGGAAAGGTTGATTTTTTTTTTCCTGCTTGGTATTTCCAGGGACAGATTGAGATTTCTTTAATTAAAATACTAAGGGAAAGAAACAGAATTAAATTTCTTGAGTCTTAACTTTAATAAACACCAGTTTATTAGATACTTCAAAACAACCCCCCTTTGGTGTCTCTTTTAACATTTTACTTTTCTGCATAACTGACTGGTGCAGTTGTGTATGAACAGCAGCAATTTCCCTTTGCACATAACCTTTTATATAAATGAGATCACTCAACATTATATACCCAAGTAGTGAAAAAAAGCAAAAAAAAAAAAAAGCCCAAAGAACCTAAAATCCTGTAGAGAAAAAGCAAAGTGACCTCTGGAATATCATATAAAGATGAAAATGTGGATCTGCAGGTTCCAGGGAAGGTTGAAAATTCTCTTCAGCAGAAGTGATGCTGTGGAAACACAATTTAAGCGTCAGTGTTTTCCACTGGAGCACCTACTTTTGATGTGTTGGATAGTCAGAATGGACATCCAACTGTCCAGGGACTGAGTGTATCCAGTTCCCACCCTGATGGTGCATCTGTGAGTCTTGGGGACCTACATTTTTGGCCCTTGCACCTACTACGTAATAATTATGGATCCACACTTCCTGATTTTTCTACAATGAGATACATGACCAGGTAAGTGCAGGCTACAAAAAACAAACTGGAACAGCTCAGATCACAGCAAAGAAGATTTTAAGGATTATACCTTTACCATCTAATTAGATGGCTTTCAATGCACTTAAAGGAATTTTATTTACAACTCTGCTTAAGTTGTATTGTATATAACAGCACCCAGCTCCTGGTGTTCTATTAGACATTTACCCTGTCAGGCCCTCTTCCAAAGATTTACTCAGGCTGACAGTTTGTATTCTGACCTCTAAGGTCCCTGGGCATCTTATATGGGCACAGAAGCAAACATCAGTTCCAGAAAACTCCAGTGTGTATTTTTTTAAGAGAAACCAGTCTTATGTAAAAATGTTATGTTTCTGCAGTTTAGAAACTTTCCTACTGGCCCACTTATATCTGTGACCTTCTTAGTTTCTATGAACACTGTAAGACATTCTCTAGTTTTTAATTAAAAGTTTTTATGATACTGTATCCACTTCAATTATCCTCCACTCCTTGCCTTCATCCTTCCTTCCCAAAACCACCAAACAAATGCTCTCTTCCCACGACAGCTGGATATTGAGAGTAGGTCTAAAGCCTCTCTGCAGTCCATGGAACTTTAGCACATGTTTAACTGCTCTACTAAATTGCATTGTACTGATCTGATCCAAAGCCTATTGATGTCAAAGGAAGAAAAGCTCCCATTGACTTCAGTTAGATTTCGACCGGGCTTTTTTTAAGGGAAAATGATTATGCACTTTTCCTTTTAAACATTTATGATGAAAAGCGTCAGCAAATAAAAATTTGTGAATAGACTCCCACAAAACAAAAGTGTCATGAGCTGAAATACTGGGGCAGATGGGCTTTCAAGATCTGTCACTCCACCAGCATTGTACAGATTAAAGGCACTGCATGCACTCAGTTTTCTGAGGGGGTGTGTGGACAGGAAACTGTTCTCATTCATTACTTTTTTAGTGAGAGAGATTTGATCTTGGAGCCAGATGATGACTATAAGCTTTTGCACAATGTTTTGTGTTCATCATTCATTGCATTGATATAATCCTGATAAACTTCATGAAAGAAGGTTTTAGGCCTTTAATGTGCCCTGCATTTCTGTTTAAAACCAAGAATTTCCTATTTAAGATTCCACCACATTCGAAGTTTAAAATAATATATATGCAAATAATGTATCTTTCTCATATATGGCTTTAGGTTTTTATTTAATTAAATAAATTTAAACGAGTTTTAAGATAGTGATCCTCATTTGTATGAATGGCGTAGAACTGTAATTGCAGGAAGCTCTGTCAGAAGAGAGTTAGTTTAGCTATTAGTGAAGGTTTTGCACCCAGAGGAGGTTTGGGCACTGGAAAAGGCTCACCAGGGCAGTGGTCACAGCACCAACCCTGAGAGAGTTCAGTAAGTGTTTGGACAATGCTCTCAGGCACAGGGTGTGACTCTTGGGGTGTAGTGCAGAGGCCCAAGAACTGGATCAATGAGCCTTGTGGGTCCCTTCCAATGCAGGACATTCTATGGTTCTGTTTTTCCAAATAAGGAGGAGACAAGACTGGCCAGTAGAAGAATTGGGAATGGAAAATTCTTACCTTGAGCTTCATGACACAACTTCCCGAAAACACTGCTTCCTTTCTGTATTTAGCACACTAATGCCTGTCTGCTTCTCATCTGATTTTAACTAGAACTGAAATGCCCAATTTTGGAGTGTGATCTGTTAAGGTTGTTTCTGTGGGCAGCTCATTCATCCCTGGTTATCTTTCTCCAACCATAAACATGATTGCACTCTTGGGGAATTAGCTAAACATAAAAAAGCACACAGGATGTATATGGGGCAAAGTATTTGCAGCATGAACTTTTAGGATAAGAATGCCTGTAAATAAAAAAAGGGATCACTTGCACCATTACCTACAAATCAAGGTCAAAATCAAGAAAAAAAGGTCAAAATCAAGCAAAAAAAGTTCTGGGGTAGGACAAAACCCATAGGCTGGGAAGCCAATTTCACTGATGGAAGATATCTATAACTGTGGAAATAGTGAGAAAGTTTCTAAACATTGGCGGAAAATTGATTTTCCAATTGCACCAGATAACGAATTTTACTTGACTTGTATTTCCACGGAAATAAACATTTTCATACACCTAGAGATGTGCACTGTCACCTTACAAAAAAATCTAGACTTGTGAAGAGTTTATTACCTGTGCTTTTTACAGTATTAACTTTGGCTTATTTTTGTTTGTTTTCTTTTAGAAACTTTCTTTTTAGAATAATTTTAGTACAACTCTGAAGAATTGTAGGAAGCTAAAGGTGATACAGAATAGCCTTGTTTTTATAGAGTGGAAATAATAAAATAGTTGCATCTTAATGATAAATGTATTAATTGAATTCCTATGCAATGTGAGAATTCAATAGACAGCATTGGAACTCTGTGTGCACAGGCCCTCTAAGAAGTTATCAAAGTGATGACAGTTATAGCCACAACTATTGCAGACAAACTAGAAAGAAGCTAATAATGCTTTAAAACAATATTTAAGCCTTTAAAGTAATTTTACATACCTAAAAATTGGAAAACCATGTTAAACAGAGTTGATATTTCTATAGAATTTTTGATACTCATCTGCATTTAGTAGAGTGACTAATATCATACCTATGATATCTTCGTCTGCTCATCACTTGATGCTATTTTTTTCAAATTTATTTAATCTAACTTCATTTTGGTATTCTTTCCCCTAATTGTCTGTGCCATGTTATTTAATTTATCATTCTTTAAATATCAAAGGAGATGTTTCTCTCTAAATACACATATGTATGGATCACTTCCCACTCTAAAAGACAAAGTTTTTAAATGCACTACAACACAAAACGTTATTTTTGCTACATATTATAAACCACTCCCTGGAATATAACATAATCTTGAATTCCCTTTAGCAGTTTTCAACATCCACATCAATCTTGTATAAGAGAAAATATGACAGAATCAATATTGTGATGATAAACTGTAAAAAATTGGTTTTGTCTGGATTCAGTAGAAATCACAAGTGGTCTGATTCAGCATGGGAACATTGGAACTAACTTCTTAAAATGAACAGTCTGTTGCAAAATAAAATTAAGTTTATGTGAGGTGGAAGTGAGTTTATTTCATTCTTTGTTGCTAACCAACCTTTTAATTCTTTTTCCCTTACTGAATTAAGATATTTTTTTCCTGATAAGTGGGTTAATTTGGGATTGTAATTGATATGCTGAAGATGATCTCCATCATAACACAAAATATCCTAGCAGTATTCCATATGCAAATCCTCTATATGGGCTTTGGAGCATATTCTGACAAATATTGACACCCACTGTGGCTAAAATACAAGTTTGGGGTTCTCCTTTCTAAAACTAATAAAAATCACTTGATATGGAATATGGAGTTATGACTCTTCCATAACTGGTCTGCTGGGAAATTGTTACTAACCAAGATTACCTGTTATCCATACAAAAAAAATACAGAATAAATAGCAGTTTCATGAACTTTCCACCATTGTTGCCTTTCTCTGGAAAGGCTCCAGACGCTCAATGTCTCCCTCATCATGAAGGACCCAAATCTGACCCCATGACTTGAGGTACAACACCATGTTCAAGGTGGTGTGCTATCACAAATCAAATGGTGGCAATGCAGATGGATTATCCAGAACAAATTAAAGGCAGATGAGTATTTTGTAGTTAGATATTTACCTTTTGCTAATTGAAATCCCTCAAATGAAAAATGTTTTCATCCTGCCATGGAATCAATCAAAAATTTTGGTTGCAAAAGTGAAAATGCAGAACCCACAGCTCAATTTAAGGAAAAGCAAAGCTGAGAAATGATATTGCTGAGTACAACTCCCTGTTCTGGTGTCTCCAGATGGCTTTCTCAGACAATGCTGAAGTGGCTTTGATCCCAGCTCTGTGCTGAGCTGTCAGGACAAAGACAATGTGCAGAATTAGGGCTGTTCTAACGATCCAGTCACTTGCCCATGCAGTGGAACCTGGGTTTTTGAACACTGTGTTGTCCACGTGCTCTTAAAAGTGTCAGTCAGAGATATAGATCTAGCCAGACTACACAGTGCCTGACAGCACAAGCCTGATTTGGGGAAAAAATAAATCCACAGAGCAAACAGATAGGGTAGAATTAATCTCTTTTACTTCTAGCTTTCAAAAAGTGATCTGTCTAGTGTAAACTAGTCCTCTAATTGCCTTCTAAAGTTAATGGAGAGAGAAAACATATTGACATTTCCTATGTGACTCGGGATACATTATGCAATATGAGCTTGTTGAAAATGCTAGTTCAGGTATTTTCTGTTCAAATGACATTAGGTTATCTCCATTCACACAGAGATGATATGTAGCAAAGCCTTCTGTTTATTCTCTGAATGATTTACAAGACTTGATTTGTGCTGTTCCTGCTTTGCTTCTAAGTTACTTAAGGTGAATTAATCTTCCCCAATTTAGATGCCTCATACCTACAACTGAACTAGAAGCCCAGACTTCATTTAATATTCACAAACAAATCTTCATTTTTGGAACATGTTTATATGGATTATTACAAAACATGCTTTAGGATTAAAATAAACTTCTGAAAACCAGCAGTTTCTCCTTACTTGTTAGAAATGAGAATAAATGTATAGCTCAGGCTGATATAAGTGTCTGAAGTCAGATGAGATTATACCCTCCCTTAAGCTTGCCCTTTGCCATGGTCTAACCACTGAACTTCATGAGCTGCTGACTTGGCTCATAACCTGTGTGACCAGCAAAAGGTTGGAAAGTAGGGAAAATGAAAACGTCACTGAAGTCGCTAAAGGATGTCAGAAGAAAATTATATTACTTTCTTTTTAATAAAGAGTGACATTACGTGCTGACTCTTACCAGCTCTTTTTTAGGAATCACTACAGCATAATTTTTTCCTCTCTTCTTTTATATCACATTTAACCTATGTGCAAATAGGGAATAATCTAAAACTCTACAGAGACCCTGTGGTTATTTCACTGCTTGCATAGTCATGACAGCTCGTGCTCTGGGACTTGCGTATTAGCAAGGTTAAGACAGTCTTTTCTTCCAAGGGTAAATGTGGATGCCAGCAGCATGGAATCTCAGAAGATTCAAATGAAGCCTGCAATGATGACAAAATGAAGGCACCTTGGACTACTCTATTCTAGGTCATTAACTCTGTTAAGAGACCTGAGGAAATTACTTTATTGTGCTGATCGTAGATGGGCCAGTAGAGCTACATATCTTGGAAAGGGCAGAGAAGGTTTGAGAACTTGGTTTGAGAACTTGAGCAGGGAGTATTTAATCTACAATTCTGAGTTAAGTTTACTATGAAATGTAAATTGACATGAGAAAATCCCTTTAGAGGTACAAAAAAAAAAAAATAGTTTCCCATACCCAAGAAGTTGCTTAAATTAGAATCATAGAATATCGTGAGTTGGAAGAGATCTACAAGGGTCAGGGAAGTTCAGCTCCTGGCCCTGCATAGGACAGCCCCCAGATGAGATTAGATTAATAGATTAATTGACTGTAGAAGGATTCTAGGTAATTAAATGTGATGCTAACTCCTAGAAGGATATGTCTGACAAGTCAGTAACAGCCATGTTTTTGATCAAGATATATGAGAAGGTTTTATCACTAATTCTTGGAGACCACAGCTGCTAAATAGACACAACCCAATGGAAATTCATGTTCTGACACTGAGTTATTGGCCTTCACAGTCCCACACACAGCCTTAGGTTTACATTCTAGGAGCCTCCAGGAAACCAAGTGTGCTGATCCATTTGGGGAATCTTCCCAATGCAGCTAAACTCCTGGAGAATATAACAGGTCAGGATTTGGAACTGTGATTTGTTATTCATGTGCATAGTGTGACTGGGCTGATCCATGACAGGTGACAGCTTTTTATTCAGGCAAGGGAATATGTGGTCCCTGCTTCCTTTTAGGTTAAGTGGATCCCACAGATCCCCCCCTCAATCTCCCCCTTGTGTTAAGCTGCCTCAGAGAGAGCGGCATCCCACAGAGGTTCTCCCTGTGGATTTAAGATGCAGCATTGGGGAAGAAAGACTAATGAGCCAACAACGTGGTAAAAAAGAACATTTCCTGTGGAAATGTACAGCTCCTCCAACAGGGCATGCACACATCTCTGTGCTCAGTAATCTAAAAAGTACAAGCTCAGTTTTATGGAAGTGTTGAGGTGACTTCAATTTGCTTTTGGGTGTGAAAGAATGGATTAATTCCACAAGGTTTATATGCTGCACCAGTTAATGAAATAGCTCTCACAAACACGGATGGTCAGTAAAGAAAAAGCTTGTAAAAAAAAAAAATCCTTTCAAATCCAGAGAGCGTGAGAAATAAAGACTCGTGACAAAAGGAGAAAAACATAAAGTTTATCTGTAAGTGAAATACATGCAGGCACTACTGCAAAGGAATTCAAATGTGTACATAATGAGCAGCTACACATGCACAAAAGTAGCTGTCACACACTATATAGTATGCATAAAGCTCCAACAAGTTGCACAGTGTGAGGAATGGTTGCTTCTGGATCAGCGCACAGTCATTTAGCGGTTCTCTCAAGCTGACAGCGAGCGTAGCGGGCCCGCCACACATGACTGCCCAAGAAGAGTGTCTCTGGATGTCAGCCTGGTGAACGTCAGTGAAACAAGAGTAGAGCAGAATCAAAACAAGTTAACAAACCAGCAGCGAGCTTGTTTCTGCTGCAATAACAGAACCATGGGCTAACCCAGGCTTTCGTTATAAAACTTGTAAGGCTCTGTCAGTGACCTCGGAACCACTGACCCGCGGATGCTGGATACAGTGAGGATGAAAGGGTTGGTTTTCTTTATCTAAATTCTTTTTTTTTTTCTTTCCTTCTGAATTTCTAGGTGTCTTGCACTCTGTTCTGAGGCCACAGAAATGCTGGCTATTATTCTACCTCAACCTTCACAATAAATCCTCCTTTGTTTGCTTATGTTGGTTAAACACCATTCAAGATCTGGGCGAACAAGCATTGTTGGGTAGTCACTTTTGATCATTTTAATGATCCTTTTGAAGGCTTGGATTTATTTTATGGTCTTACTATTCTGTGTCTATCACAAGATCAATTGTCTGCAACGACCTGGTTGTTTAATATGTATCAGGTACTATCCCTGCAACCAGAAATCTTGACTGGACCATTTTCATGGACAGTCTGTAGGGCAAGGATATAGTTTAGTTTGATTAGCAGATAAAATTCTTTCAAATAAGGAATAAGAACAGGTCACTTCAGGGAAAATGGGCTATGAGTTTCTTTTTTTTGGTAGTTAACACTATGAATATCCTACTACCACAGCAAGGTAAGAATCAAAGTTGGAACCTGGTAGGGCAATTTGGCTGGAAGGAAATTTCCTTCACAAATTGATACTTTGGAATTTTTTTTTCCTATATTATTTTCTAAACAACCAATTTAGTTTTCAGGCTGGAAAACTGTAATTATGCCTGGAGTAAAGGCACCTGAACCAGATGTAAATTAAAACTAGTTTAAGATCAAGTTCAGCATGGACTAACAGACTGGACTTTGTAGGAATTGCAGCCAGCCCGTGACGAGCTCTCCAACAAAATAGAACTGCTGTAAACAATCATTTGGTCGATTCAAAGCTATGTCAAGGATTAAATTGCAGTGCCACAGTGACCTCTAATTCAACTGATATATATTTCTAATATTTTCCTCACTTGAGAATGTGCATTCCCTCTTCTCACTGCCAAAATACTCCCTGACCTGCCAGAAGCCCACTGCAAAAGTCACTATTGTTCAAATCAAGCTCTGATTTTGAATTTGAATTACTTAAATGTTTGGAAATTTACAGTGAATAGTCCCCAAGACCCAAAGTTCTAACAATACAGTCAGCGGAGCATGCTGTCATATCCAGCTTCAATGCATTTCAGAAGGGACAAACAAATTAAAAAATAATGTGCTGTGCACATATAATTTTAATGTTGAAAGCAGAAACTGCACAGGCCACCTTGATCATATGGAAAACACTTTGTTTTAAAGTCCATTAAAGAGTTTAAGATTAAAAGGATTCTTATAAGTTCAGTCTGATAGACACAATCACAAATACATCTCCACATCTGCTCCATTTTCACAACTGAATTAAGGAACATTTTCCCCCCAATGAGTTTAATTAACTTTAAGAACAAGCTAAATTAGTTTAAAAGGCAATTAGAATGCAAGCGTATAAATTGTAATTAAAACTGCATGCTGTTTATAGATATTTTTTTCTAAATATTTAAAGAAGATATTTTTCAAATGAAAAAACAGAAGTTCTGCAGTCAGTAAATAATTCAGTTCAGAAAAGTTAAAAAAAAAAAGATTTTCTTACACATGCAGATTAAAAAAAAATCTAATTTTTTAGAAATTAATATTGCAGAATATTGTATCAGCATCCCAATGGAAAATAATGAGTATTTGCTTTTCAGATTTTTTTTTTTATGGTGAGTTGAGATTGATTCACTATTTTATTGGGTTTGGGGATATCAGATTTATTGGGATGTGTTAAGTATTTCTGAGTCAGTTTTGCCTGAACTTTACTGCTGGCACTGCTGGGTTAATGTTTTGACTTCATGATCTCAGAGGCCTTTTATAGCCCCAGTTGTTCTCTGATTCTTGTTGCATTTGATGTGGACAGTGTTTTGCACTGGGCACTGCTCTTTTTCTTCATATCTGCTTTCCTTCCATCCATGTTCATCATCTTCAGGGCATCCCCTTATTGGTGTCCTCAAATCAGTACAGTTAAGCCAACCAACATTTAAGAGGTATTTTTTCCTCTCTCTTAGTCCCTTTAAACAATGAGGCTGATGTGAATGGAGCACACATTGGCCCTGTTCTCCAAAAGGGGGATCAGGGTTCCCTTCCCAGCAGGCACACACCCCCTGCCCACAGGGGAATCACTTCCCCTCTCTGTGTTCATCCTCTCTGTTGGCCAAACATGTTTTGGTGAATTGGCAACTGCCTCTCAGTTTGGGGCATTCCTGGGAAAATCAGGGGTTTGGCTCATTCAGTCACGTCAGGTACTGCAGACAGAAATTACTACAAGTGGCAAAAGTACCGTGAGTGAGAATACATCTGACAGAACATGAATAATTGCATGAATATACATTATAAAAATATGACACTCTGGGGATTTCTAAACATTTTCCTCAGATATCACATAACCTGAGGGGTTGTCTTTGAGTGAGTAATGGTGATCACAGACTGTTGCAAACTGGAACACTGTGTTATTTGTTCCCTTGCAGCTTAATGTTATCAGAAGGAAAATTCCTACTGAATGTATGGCAGACAGGATATAAACATCACAGGAAAGGGCTCACAAGTTGGTGATCTTCAGCTGTAGAACCAAACCACATGTTTAAAAACTATACAAAAATCTGAGTTGGAATTTCAATGATTAATGTAGCCAAGGTTTGGTTTTGATTTTGTTTCCATGTTTCAAAATTAAAAATCTGATTAGGCAGTCTCACCTAAATTTTGTGAAACTACTGAGAGAGATTTCTGACTACAATAAGCTATATTCAGCCAAAGTAATTTTCATCTGAGAATAAGGACTTTTGTTGAAAATCAGGAATTCAGGTTGCAAGAGTACACTTAAAATATCTGTGACAGTTCCCAATTTTTACAGCTTAGAGTGACTGAAGTTCTTGAAAGTGTAGGAGTTCTAAAGGATTCCAGACAGTGTAAAAATCTGTCATTTGTTAGCTTTCTAAAAGAAAGATACATGAATATAGAGAATAAGATAACAGCACAAAAGGGCTTTGTAACAGGCAATGAAACAAACCTGCATATTTCACTAGAGATATAAATGTTACAGTTTTAAATAAAAAATGGATGGAAAATGAACAACTTGTTCTTTCATTCTTCAAATTGGTGGATTTGAAGGGGTTAGTCTTGTTTCTAAATCCAGAGAATCTTTCTTGTTTGTCTTATATGATCAAAAAAAGATAAGAGCATTCAGGTGGAAAGATGTCTACTGTGTCTAATAGGAATAGTTTGACTTTTCAGCACAGCCCTTATTCATAGCAGGGATACTTCATAAGAAGCTTATGAATTTCTATTTTAATCCACCAGCCAATTTCCATTTTCAACTGTTTGTGAAACAACGCAAGTATTTCACTTGAGAACTGGTTCAAAAAAGATCCCTAAATATACCAAATTAATTGCAGCTGGGTCCTGATTTGAGTTGACCTGCAGATTGTGGCCCTTGTCTTCAGGAAGAATGTTAAATCTGCTCCATCTTTAAATAAAACCAATCACTCAGGGCACACACACGGATCATCAGGAAGGAAAATCCTAATTGCATCAGCTTGTTGACAAGTTACAGGACACGTAAAGAGAATCAAGCATGTCTCAGTTGCTGTGCCCCAGGGAAAACCCAGTGTAGATTCAAGAAATAATGAAGCAGTGTCACTAATATCATTTATCCCACCACAAAGGAGGAAAGAGGTTTCATGCTTTTATGTAGTATAGGGACAGAATGATATTCCTGCTTTATATCCAGTTTATTTTTGTTACCTGGATATTTGGATGAAAGGATTATTGAAGACATAATTGACGTTTTGTGAAGCATCAGATAATTGTCCAGTATAACTGAACTGATCACCTGAATCACTTGCAACATTTCCTATCAACAATGTAACTTAGAGCATTAATTGCTGTAATTAAACTAACAATAACACATTGCATTTGTTTGTCATTACATCTCAGCTATAATGGATATATCAGATATAAATGGCCTTGGAGTAGGCCTTTGGAATAGCTCAAATGTCATATCAGAAAGTTTGCTACCACTGAAATGTTGTTTCCCTATGGTTTACTGAAATAGGTATTTTTTCTTTTAAAATTAAGTGATGAAATCTAGGGAATATAAGAAAAAAAAAAGGAAAATCAGTGAGAAAAAATTTTCAGAAAATTAGAAAATGCAATTAAATACCAAAAGAGTGTCTTTTTTTTTTTTTTTCCCTTAAAGCTGCAGCTTTATTTTTTTTCTTTTTCACATTAATTTTTTGTATCCTGGAATATCTGTATTAACTTCATCCATTTACTTAAGATCTGTTAGGAAACTAGGGATGGAGTAGTGGTTCCATATTTCCAAGAGGGTGAAAACATCAAATGTTCTAAAGTTGTCTCCTCTAGTTGCTGGAATATCTTTGCTTGGGGATTGGATTTTTTATTAGGGACCTTTTTTCACAGTGAGCTTGTAATTGTGAAAATAAAAATGTCCCCTCGACCTTCATCTGACAAAGGGAAAGTTTTGACAAAGACCTCAGAAAAGTGACATGAGAACACCTCTATAATAGTAAGCATGTATCTATTCATAATTGAGAGAAAACCTTCATTTATTCAGAGCCTTATTTAGAATCTCATTATCTTCTTCTAGCCTTTGATAATAGGGTCATGGGTTGCTAGAATACACTTCGAGTTTTAAAGTAAAATGCAAATTAACAGTGCTTTCTCTCACCATTTATGCAAACTTTATTCCTACAAGCACACCACAGCTTCCTAATGACTGCTGCTCAATGCCCATAGAAGTTTTCATCCTGTGTGAGTATAGAGAATTGAACCAAAAGGCCTAAATGAAAGTCATTTAGTGGAAACAATCCCATTGATTCCCTTCAACTTCAGGAGTGTGATCTTAAGTCATCACATTTATGTATGGAATTTGCTGAGTACACACTGGAAAGAGACTCCTGGTAATAGAAGACAAATTGGCTCACTATTGTGGTGCTTTTTGTAGAATTAAAACCTTAGAGTGCCAATTATGTGTAAGAAGTGCTTCTTCCCTTGCAAAGCTTTAATTTGTCAAGTTAAATGGTTTTTCAAAAATGAAAATAAATTTGCTTTTCATAGAGAAGCTTTGAACTCAGTGAGACCTAAAGAAGAGCTTATATGCCCAGAAACCTGTCTATTTTTTTCCAGCTGTGTCAGTTGGGGTGATAAGAAATATTATCTTTCAAGACTTATTTGAAGAGCAACCACAATATCATATAGTGGGAAACCAGGAATCTCCATCTATTCAGTTATTTGAAGAGTAGATTATTTGCACTCTTCATGCACAGAGAGAAGATATTTTTTACAGTAAATAACGCACTAATCTAGCATGTCAGGATCCAGTAGCTGGGAGCTGAAGCCAGACAGATTCAGATTGGAAATAAGACATCCATTTTTAACAGATAGGAAAAATTGCATCAGCTTTCAGCGTGAGATAGGTGTTTAAGACAAGAAGGATGAATCATGCTCTCCTAATGTGTGTCTCTCCTTTGGTTGTTGAGAGACCCCAGATAACCAGGGCAGATGTCTAACTTTCAGATGGATAAAGCTAGGTGAGATAAATCTGAGTTTCTTAAACTGAGGTAATATTCAGTGTGTTTCCTTGTTGTGTAACAGCCACAGCAAACAACAATTTAGCTGTAGAACTTTGGAAAATTGCTTTGGAATATTGCTGTGATTTTAATAACTGAGGTAAGTTTAGGAAGAATTAAATGTCCCAAAGTATTTGATTACATCTGTATAATGAAATGCATTCAGATAGAAATGGGGGATTACAGTCCTTATGATTTTAAAATCACTCTTCAGCTTACCTCTAGAACAGAGCAGATCAGATTTGCTAAATCAAATAATCTGAATGGTATTTGCATGACTGATTTCTAAAAGCATTAAATTGACAGAGAAGGGAGCATGAGTTATGCATTTAACAGAGATTTGCTAATGATAATGATGGTCACACCACTATCAGATTATGTACCACAGAGGTTGTTCATGATCTCACCATACTGATTGTTTTTTTTTTTTTCTTTAAATGTTTCTTTTTCAGGGCATGAAGATGGAGAATATCACTGAGGCTCAGCAAATACATGACTCTGAATCATTGTGTAAGACAGAAGGAAAGTTCTCTCAGGGTTTGGAGGACTTCTGGCAAGGAATTTTGAGTGAGACCGACGAAGTCCCCTGTTTGTTTCCTAAAAGAGGAAGGAAATGCAAACACTCACGTCTGCTTTATGATTCTTCTTACATAAGGAACCTAAACCACATAGGTACAAGAAGTTTTTAACTTCTTACAAAAGTGTGAAAGTCTTCCACATGGGAAGGTTATAACACAGAAATTATTTCATTATCAAGGGGTACAATTCAGTTCCCTCTCTCCCAGAAGGCATTTCTTAACAACCATGTTAAAAATCAGGCTCCACACTGTGTGCTGACTTCATGATTCTTGTGTTTTTCAAGCACCTGTATCCCAAATTTATGGCCTCATGGTCAGGAAAGTGCCTTAGGAAATGGAAAACGTAGGTAGGAGATTTTCTAAGTCTAGGAGAATTGAAACTCCCAATTTTGTCAGGAAACAAGGTGGGCTGCATATGTTTAAGGCCACTGAGAAAAGATCTCTCCCTTTCTATTTTGCTATGTGCTTAAACTCCAGAAAGGAATGGGAAGTTAGGGAAATATGCAATTGAGAGATTGCAAACAGCCTTTTCTCTGGGCTTATCTGGCTCCTTACAGACAGCAAATTTTCTGTATTTATTGTATCAGGACATCTTGGATGATTGCACAAACTACTATTTTATTCACATATAAATACGACTATATATAAAGCATCTATATTGTATTTATTTATTTATTTATTTATTTAACTGCAGATCTTTTGATATTTTCTACTTTGGCACCTGAAATCACCTTTTGTGTCTGACACAAAAGGTTCCCTGACACAAGCTGCAAACCCAAGGCAAACTCTGAGCTTTCACTTGTCTCCATTCTGTAGTCATGGAACAGAAGTGTTAATCTGGTCATTTAGGGCTAGGTATTCTTCTAACAAACTGTTTAGAAAACATGTCTCTAAGGTAGTTCTGGTTACAATTGTCTACAAAGCAATTATAGAGGAGATTGCTTTAAAATTATTATCAATTTGCATGCTCTAAAAAAGCTGCTTGAACATATCCTGCTTTTTAGAGCAGAGGACTTCACATCCTTCTAAAAACGGTGGACACCTAAAATCAACAGTCTGCTTTTAATATTTGGGCTTGCATTAACAAAAAACAACCAACCAAAACCAAACTTATGAACAATAATGTGTCCTAAAATAAATGATCAAAGCCTTCTAAGATATTCAGAACGATTTATCCTTCAGCCACTTAATTGATGTAGCCAAAGCCACAGCAGTCAGCTGAAGTGAGATTTGGAAGAGTTTATTTCTATATGGATTTCCAAACAGCCCTAACATTGACATTGAAGTTCTGATTATTAAAGATTTGCAAGCTGTGGAAGGATCCTTGCAGGAGACTTCTGCTGTCTCTATGTGGGGACCTGGGATGGATATGGAGATGCTCCCACAGGGAGTCATTTGCAGAAATGACAAGTCCCTTCTTGAGGTAAATATCAGGATAGGAAAGGTTACAGCTTCCTTCTGATGGAAATGCTCTTTGGAGCATCTTTTATATATTTAAATAATATTCTTAATATATAAGATAACAGTACCCCCACGGTGTCACATGGAAAAAAAAAAGCTTTTTTTTTTTTCCTAATAAAATGAACGTTTTATGAAAGTGGATTAAAATTGACTTTCAATGGGCTGAACAAGGTACAAATCACAGAGAACATCAGGATGTAATTACACACTTATAGAGAAGTCTACCATGAAAAGAAGAGGTTCTGTTGTAGTTTCCCCCCCCTGAAAAATGAAAATGACAAGCTCAAATTATGAAGTCTACTGTGCACAATCAAGTGTGAGGAAGTATCAGCTTACGAATCATTAACAGCCCCAGTTTCATGAGCAGAGCATTATCAGCTCTGTGAGTCTGAACAAAGCAATTGTCAGCTGCCACCCTCTCTCAACTAGACAATTAAAAATTTCATGTAGTGCAAAGTGAAAAAGTGAGATTAAACTCAGCAATGCTTTTCCCCAGCTGCAGGAAGGTCTGTCACCCTGCCCAAGTCCAGCCCCTTCCAGGGGACATGCAGGAAGAGCAGCATTAACATTCAGGGGATGGGCTGAGCAGAGACCTGAGCATGGCCATGAGGACACCTGGGTGCTCTCCACGGGCCTGGGGAAGGTTATTCTGGGCAAACCCTGCTCTGCTGGTGAGGTGAGGGTGAAAGGAGTGGAGCAGAGGTAACATCTGCCTTGAACTCACGCCAGCTTGGAGAACATGGAAGTGTTTTGAGGCAGATGGGACTCATTTCCCTGCTGTTTAAAAAAAGAAGTAAGCAGCTTGTCAGGAAAATATTAATTGGTATCCTTGTTACCTGTGCAGCTCAGCAGAGAAGAGGAGCCCTCCAGCTGGTGAGCCACAGTCTTCCATGTGCAGGTTGTGTGTGTAAAGGTATTTGCAGCTGCACTCCTATTGTATTTCCTTGTATGGATTGCCTTTCAGCTTTCCTGCTAGGGGAGAAAAGTCTCTCTGTGCTGTTTAATCCCCTAAAATATCAAAGCACAGCACCAAACAGGATCTAGGCCTTACCTTACTACGTTCAAGTTTATCCATCTGTGAAATTAGTATAATAGCATTGTTCTGCCTCACAGGGATATTGTGCTCTGCTTGTTTCTAAAGTGAGGCTCCAGGCATGTTTTGAAATGCTTTCAGTTTCCCAACTGCTTCATTGGCCTTGGACAATAAGAAGAATGTGTTAACTTTGATTGTCAAAGACAATGGATTCCTGCACTGGGCTGTGAGTCAAGGGCTGAGTGGGACCTGGGAAAGCTTCTTTTGGCTTCTGCAGGAGAGCACTGACATAGAATCAAAGAATGGTTTGGATTGAAAGAGACCTTAGGGATCACCCAGTTCCACCCCTGCCATGGACAGGGACACCTTCCACTACCCCAGGTTGGTCCAAGCCCCATCCAACCTGTCCTGGAACACTTCCAGGGATGGGCCAGCCACAGCTGGTCTGGACAAATGGTTGCAGTGCTTCATCAACCTCACCACAAAAAAGTTCTTGCTAATATCTAGTTTGACCCTGCCCTATGGCATTTTAAAGCCATTGTGGCCCCACTGCTGCTCCCATCTCACATTTTGTGCAGCAACATGGGCCTCTGCAGCAGAACTCACAGGGGTTTGTAAATCTTCCCATCTCTTGTGCAAAAACACTTTGAAGACCTTTAGGAAACAGGATCATTAAGCTGAATGCTGAATGGAGAATTACAGCATTTTGGCAGCCATCACTGCAGGAGGGTGAGTTAAAAAACAACCAGCCCCTGAGAGGCCCCAAGATCAACACAAAGAATATTTTTTTTCAACTGAAACAAAAAGTTGGAACCCACCTGTCACACAGTGAGTTGATTCTATGAGTCAGCCTCATTTCCTGATAAGTGTTTTATGTTATTAACATTCAATTACACTGGAAGTTATTTAGGGCAGAATAGATGTTTTTGCCTGTGAAAGTTTAGTGCAGCAAGATGTTTGTTCTGAAGCTACTGGAAGATGAATAATGGTGCTAATAACAATAACACATTCTTAGATCTCTGATCATCACTTCTCATGAGCTTCTTGCTCCGTATTTTTACTTAATGGAACTGTATTCCTCAGAAAAGCCACTCTGAAGGCTGTTTACTTAATAAGTGAGTTGCCTGACTGAGTCAGAGCTGAGAGAGAAAAGGAGAGAAAAACACCAGCCAGCTGAAAAGCCAGGAGAAAGCAGCAGAGAAAGATGGTTTTGTAACCCGTATCTCCCTTCAGGCTATTCATGCAATACTGTTTATTCCACGTCTGCAAAACTGGGCCTCCCTTTTCTGGAATGACATTTCTCCTGATTTCAAGGTATTTACAGCATGCAGACATTCTGTTTGATTCACTCTGTATTCCTTATTGACACAATAATGCTGATCCCCTTGGTATTCAATGTAAGAACAACCTGTAGGTTCCTCTTTGAACACTGGGGAGCTCAGTATCAATAACTTCAACTTTTGATCAGTGATGAGTCTCTTGAGTCTCTCCCCTTCTTGAAAGGTCCAGGGTAAAAATAATCAGATTTTCAAAATTACAGAACTAATTCTATTTGTTTTCCATCTTGCTTTGCTTTGCATTTTCATTTTGTTGTTGTTGTTGTGGATGGCAAGAAGCAGAAGCTAATCTTTTACTGAATAAAAATTGATTCTTGCATAACAGGACTCCTGGAGCTAGGAGTGTTGGAATAAAAAGAAAAGCAAATTTTGAGCCTCATGAACAACAGTAGCATCATATCATTAAATTCATGTCAGCTGAGAGTTTGAAGTAATATTTCAAAGGCACTGAAAGTTTCTAAGAGATCAAGTCCTATTAATGAAAACAATTAGATATTTATGTATCATTTGTCTCTAGGAGAAAATTAGGGACACAAGCAATTTCCTAGCAGATATGAGCTGTGGGGTTTTTAAAGATTTTTAGCTAAGAGTGTTATGGTGCTGTAGCCATATAACCACCTCTGAAAACCAGACCTCATGTCATTTTAAAATGGAAGTTTAATGGTTTTTATGATTTATCCTTCAAGCCTTGGATTCTCAGCTTGAGCATAATTTTCTAGTTAATTCTAGTCTGTTCCAGAGACTGCAAGAGAGCTCTCATCCTAGAGAGTCAGTCCCACCAAGGAGGACCCACTGAATACACAGCATTAAATTGGTTAAAACAATTTTTGGAGTGACTTGCATCTGTTTTCCAAGGCTGTTTTCCCCTATATACTTTTTTGGGGGGGTTTTGGTACCAAGCTAAACCAAGAAGCAATAGAATTTTAAATAGTGCTGTCAGCTTGAAAGTCAGTCCCTTAATTTGGGGTCTCTTATTAAATTAGGGGTTAAGATATAAATACAATTCACAGCAAATACTCCATACAGCAAATATCTAACACTGTGTACAGGGAGTAAAAGAAAAACATGGCATGATTAGTCAGAGCAATTTAGACTATTCAAATGACTAATAATTGTCCTTTTGTTGCAGGGTCATGTGAATTTTCAGATCTTCACTTCAGGGTTCCTTGACATTTTATCTGTTTTGTGTGAATTTTTCCATATTCTGTTCTATCCTCAAAAATCTGAGGACAACTATCTTTGACTGTAGATTAATCATTTAATATATTGCTTTTATTTTACCTGGATTAGTGGTAAAGCCATATTTGCTGAACTGAAGTGTATTAATCAGATCTCAGAGAGCATTTTTTTTTCTGCCTGTAGGATCTGCATATTTAAATTTCATTTGCTCTCTGAGAAACCTGTCAAAGTCTTTTATTATATCTTTAACATCCTTTCACTCAAATTAAATATATTCCATTATATCTTCAGTGAAGTAGAAATACTCTGAGACTTGCACAAGTTTTAATTGCACATTGAGCAGTATATCTAATGCCAAAAAATGGTTTAAGTAACAGATTTTTTTCTCTTTTTAGTAGTAAAAATAGCTACTGTAATGATAAATTCTAGATTGTCTGATAGGTTTAATTTAAAAGTTTGCTTCTCACAGTACATGAATCCTAGACCTCTGAAAATAATTTCAAACCTATATCCCAAATTCCTAAACATTTGGACAGAGCAGCAGATGATGAAAATTAAAACTCTGATGCTTGACTGTTTTGTTTAAATTAGGTCTTAAATATGCTACTACTGCATTTAAAAACAAGTGTCTGGAGAATGCTTTTTAAAAAAAAAAATTAAATGCTTTTTTTTATTGCTCACATGTTTCAGCTTTTATAACCTGATACATGTCTCTCACAGCTGATCATAAGTATTAGGGATCACCAAGAAAGGATTTTTAAAAAGCAGAAAAACTCTGTTCTTATCTATCTCACATCTTTTGTGAAATTCTTTAATTAAAATATTTACCAGCAAAGCTACCAAAATCAATATGAAATTATAAATATTTCATACACTCCACACAGGCTTTGAAAAATGTTATTTTCCTTAATATTCTGGGAATATTCATTAGTTTTGAGATAAATATTAATTTCACAAGACATTCTTAATGTAAGAAAGAGAAAATTATCCAGATAACTGACATATTTCCTATGCAAAGAAAGCAACCATCTCAAGATATGTATTTGTTTCAGCACTGTATTTGTCATTTGGTGCCCAGTGACAGGACCAGAGTCAATGGGTACAAAACCAAACCACAGGATGCTCCCTCTGGATGTTAAGGAAATACTTTTTAACTGAGAGAGTGACCAAGCACTGGCAGAGGCTGCCCAGAGAGGTCTTGGAATCTCCTACCCTGGAGATATTCAAAAGTCATCTGGACATGGTCCCGGGCCACAGGCTCTAGGTGGCCCTGCTTGAGCAGGGGGATTGGGCCACTTGTCCTCCCAAGGTCCCTTCTAAATGGAGCCACTCTGTGATTCCTTTGGCATGGGATGACATAAAAAAAGGTCATATTTTGTGCCTTCATTCAAATAGTGCAAAGCAAAATGATCAGAAATATCCATTGATCCTGGATGCAGCCATAGATGAGAAAATTGAAGAATCACAGAAGGGTTTGAGTTGGAAGGCAATTTAAAAATTATCTAATTCCAATAAAATTGCCGTGGGTAGGGATGCCACCCACTGTCCCAGGTTCTCCAAGCCCCATAAAATCTGGTCTTCCAGGGATGGGGCAGCCACAGCTTCTCTGGGCAGCCTGTATCAGGGTCTCACCACACTCACAGTAAAGATTTCTTACTAATTTCACACTGATATCCAATCTAAATATACTGTCTTTCCATTCAAAGCCAAAGCTTTTTGCCTTTTGGAAGCTTTCTCTTTATCTTTGGTGTTAAAGAGGATAAATAAAAATTGCATTGAAGGAAGGTTTTATTCTGGCTTATGCTTTACAAGAAAAGAGTGCCTGACCTTCCCAAGAGTTTTCTTTGCCCTGCTGAGGAACACACAGATATTTTGTGGCAGATCCAACTCAAACATAGAAAGACCAGTTTCAGAATTCACCATATGCCTAGATTGCACTTTATTGTGGTAATTTTGTAATGCTACTGCTTGAACTTCACTTTGTCCTTCAATGAAACTCCTCAACATTTTACACTGGGTTGTTTTATTTATGAACTCTGCCTTCATACCTTCTTACATTCCTGCAAACAACTTCCATGTGTTAATCTTTGTAGTGAGATGAGACAATCCTGCTCCAAACACATGGGCACAGGGATGCTGTGGGCTGGAGGCACAGTGATGTTTCCTGAGCTGCCAAAATGATGAGATTTTAGGCACCTCTCTGTGGTGCACTGAGAGGTGTGTCCAAGAGACAGAATATTGACAGCATCAATATGTTCTCCATCTACCTGAGGCAGGGAGGATAAAAAAAGCCAGGACAGTTGTGATGTAAATCTTCAGCCTAGCTGGTCTCTAGACCTTTGTCAGCTAACTGTCTGGCAGGGAGGAATTCATGGGGATTCCATATTTCATGAGTGGGATTCATGTCACCTAACTTCAGGCGTGGAAGTGTGAGCTATCAAAGCCTGTTAGTCACTCAGGAATAACAGTCTGAGTTTTTTCTTAAAATAAAGAAATAAAAGGCAATTCCAGAAGACAATTCAGACTACTGCTTGGGATAGCTGAAATGAATCACACACTGGAAATTCCCATTTCTCTCCATTCACAAAAGGAGGCAGCTGAATGACTGCTCCAGAAGTCTCCATGTGAGCTGGGCACCCCTGACTCCCTTCAAAGACAATGGAGCAAAATAGGCCCCTTTTAAATGCAATTCATCCAGCCAAATGCATGCAGATGATTCACTGCCTACACGAGGCTTTTCCTCAATGACTGCTCAGGAGCCTGGGGAGACTCAAAGATCTCTGTGCTGCAATGTTTCATTCATTTAATGAATCCCACCAGGACTCTTGCCTTGAATTGGGCCCAGAGTTATTTTCCTCCTTTTTCCAATCACATAGGAAGATTGTGGTTCAGCTAAATATGATATCAGGAGTTCCAGGATCCTAAAGGAGTGTCTCAACACATTCTGTGTTGTCTCTGCTTTGCTTTACTCTTCCTCAAGTCCTGCTGCTGCCATCTGATAGGTTTCATTCCTTCCCACTCTGTGACCTCAGGAATCACACGCTTTCAGCAGCTGTACCCTTTTCTAATATAATATATTATATATATAATAAGTGTATATATATATATATATATATAAAATAAGTGTATATATATATATATATATATATATACACCTAATCCTGTGCTTCTGCATGTCCTGACTCTCCTTTCAGCTCCATTGTTCAACCACTCCATATCTCACTGGCTTAGATTCACCCTGATTTTATGGCCTGTTCCACTTTGACCCTGTTGCTGCTTTAAGAAAATTCTTTTCTGTGCTTCTCTCCTATTTTCTTCTCTCCTGTTGCCCCAGTTGCCATTAAATCACTACCTATACCTCAGAGCTCATAATCTAGAAATACTATGTACATAGGGGAGGTTGAGATTACCCTTGCTTTCATGTGGCATGCACCATCCAAATCAGAATTGTCTTTATCTTGGACCACAGAACATCCAAATTTTGGCTTCAGTTAGGACAGGATAGTAGAACTATCAGAATACGCCCCAAAATGCATGACATGAATTAAATTAAATAAATTAATAAACCCTAAATATTATGAAAATTTGCTTATTTCCTCCAGAAACAAATTATTGCAGTTAGTTTTCCCTCAGACATATAATATATATGTCTGGAAATATTTGAACTACAGCTGTGACATCTCCTTCCTCTGTTATGCACAGAAGAGTAATTTGCAGTTCTACATTTTCACTCATAGGTGGCGATAGAAAATTGATATATTATTTACCATGCTTTTGGTTAAAGATGTTCCACAGAGACTAGAGAAAGCATAATGAACTTTTCCAGACATTTAAAGCGACGATTTTTTCTTGTTTTGTGCACTAGAACATTTGTAGAAGGTAATTTTACATTTTCTCTGCACATAAAATATACCATATATACCTCTCCAGACAAATATGTAGGGAGAAGTCAGCCTTTGTCTCCCTTTCCTTTCCTTTCCTTTCCTTTCCTTTCCTTTCCTTTCCTTTCCTTTCCTTTCCTTTCCTTTCCTTTCCTTT
>JAYDZK010000056.1:4648259-4662076 GCA_034509185.1 Euphonia xanthogaster | reverse complement strand
CCTCTTTTGCATTTGCTTTTTGTTCCATTTTGCTTGAACCCTTTCATTTTATCTACTTTTCTTTTTATATAATTTCCTCTATTTTCTCTTCTGAATACTCACCTGCCAGCTTGCCTACTTCCTTCCCTTCCTCCCTCTCTCTCTCATCCTGAATTCCTCCTTACTTTTTTCCTCCCAGCTTCATTCCTTCCCTCTTTTCCCTTTTAGAAAAAAAAAAAAAAAAAAAAAGAGCAGTTTTTTAAACTGTTTTGTCCCTCTTGAATTCCAAACGAAATGGATCCAAGGGAGCACTCTGGATCTATGTCCTCTGTGTGTGCTCACAGATGCTGGTGCCTTTCCCTTTCCCCCATGCATCCAAAATGTAAATGGTAGTTCCCAGTGACAATACCAATATGTTCACTTTCCTATTCACAGCTGTCAGAATGATGCAATAAAAAAACCCACCCTGAACTTTATGGTAAATGCCTCAGGGTAAATGTAGCTCACATATGCCATTACAGCATCTCTTTGTTTTGTTCCTTGGAATATAAATGCCTTCATCTTGAAATACCTTCAGATTATCTTCAGCTCAGAAAAGAAAAGGTAAAAAATATCCTTTAAAACAAAATACCTTAAATCTGTGTGTTCTACCTAACAGGTGATCACACTGGAAAGTATTCACAGTGCTAAATTAGAATATTTCATCCAGGCTGGAAACCACACCATAAACTCCCTTATGGTCAGAATCCTGTTTTGTGACTGAACTTGCCCTCTGGAATAGTCATGTGACCCACTAGGAAAAATCTGCCTTTCACGTCAATGGAATTAAAATTACTTATTTGGATATATATATATCTTCATCATTTTAGAATACTAAGAATATTAGATGGACACAGATCTCTTGGCACTTAGCTAAGGCATAAAAGTTAGGGCAATAGTTGCACAAATCCCCTTTTTATAGATGATGGATAGAGATTTTAAGAGAGCAAGTCAGACCTGAGCTGGGCTAACTCAAGTTTCCAGCTGATCCAGCAATTACATATGTCCAAATAAAGCAAAAATGCATCAAGATTTACATTTCACAAGCATAAACTTGTAATAGGCAAAGCATCTTTCAGCAGTTCCTACGGTTCCACTTCCTGTATTAATTTTAAGAATCAATCTTCCTGTTGCTAAACCAGAACAAATCTGACAGACAAGTTACTTTGGAATCATGTTTCCCACTGTGAACAACACTGGAAGTTTTATAATGAGGAGGCCCTAATAGACTCAACCAAAACCTTGAAGAAAATTTTCTTCCTGTCTTGGCACTGAGGGCTGAGTTGATCTTATTAATTTTGTCCTCAAATGTACACTAAAACCATTTTGTGGAAGGTTTTGTTTTGTTTTTGTTTCTTTGTTCCTCTAAAAAATATTGTGTGATTCAATTTTCAGAGCATGAACGAGATGATAAGAAAACATTCTGAGGGTGGACTTTTGCTCTCCTGTGTCTCCTGGAAACAATCCCAGGCTCCAGTAAGGGAGTTCTCTCAGCCCTTGGTGGCTACCTCTTGCCCACTCCAGCTGTTCTTTGCTCCTCAACCAGTTCTCAGACCAATTTTAGGGCAGCTTAGTAATTTTGTGACTGTTTTGATATGATCTGCTATCACTTTTTTTTTGCAAGAGCTCATGGGAAGTCTATTTACATGTATCTTGGTGTGGAGTATCAACTCTAAGACAAAACAAAACTCTTCTGGAGAAGCAGACAATACACAAATGCCTGCCTACAAAAAAAAATGTGCATAAACTCTGCTCTCACTGGAGCTCATCAACACAGTCCAGCTGCTTCTTGTTTACAGTGAGGGCAGTGTTTTCCCTTACTGGAATAAATATGTCCAGTCTTTTGTAACAAACATGAGAGCTCCCAAGAGCTCTTTCAACAAATATTGAGAAAGTTATGGCATGATGAGAAGTAAAGCTAAAATGAAGAAATGAGCATGAGGTGGGTTTCAGCTCCTCTCTTAAGTCCAAGGCTGATATTTTGATTTCTGGTTTTAGCGCATCTCTAGGAAAAGCTGTGCTGTTCTGGAGATTGAGCTGAGACCATAATTAGCAATATTTTTTGCTCAGCTATCATATTCATCTTTCAAACTTCTGAATGTACAGATAATGAAAGTCTTAAGTGAACTCATTATTCACTTATTAATATTAATGTATTTCTTCAGCAAACAACTCTTATCAGTGTTTTGTCAAAATAAGGAATGGTGAATATTAATATAATATAAATGCTCTATAATTTTGGCCATGCTACTTTCCAGCTATGAGTAAAAGGAAAAAATGCCTGAAAAGGGGAGGACAAAGATAGAATTAAATGAGTTCACTATAGAAATTATGAAATTTTAAGCACCGTTTTCTAATTCCTCCCCCACTTCCAATCCTTTGTTCTTTTTTGTGTTTCCTCAATTCTGTAGGTCAGACTTAGGAAAAATCTGGATAAAAAAAAGTTCTCTTTTCTCAGAAGTTTTATTTTTTTTTTCCCAAATTCTCAGGAAAAGTAACATTTTTTAGCAACAAGTAAAAATAAACTGTCCTCAAAGAATGTAAATTCTTGACTAAAAAATATCCCTTGGTAGAGAAATTTTAGCTTCCTTTCACGCTCATGGGCTTCATACCACTGGAATATCTGAGTAAAACAAATATGTAACAGATATGAAGGTCTAAAAATTTAAATTTTCATTCATATATTGCCTAGTATTAAGGAAGTAATTTGAGGACTTTTCAACTTATTTAATTCTGAAGAAATCACTTGTTTTTGTTAAGTTTACACATTTTCTTCAGAATCTCCTTCATGGCAGTATTTTTCTTTTTTAAGATGTAATTTTAAAGGAACAGCATAAATGTCACCTTTTAAGGTCTGCAGAAATTTCAATGGAGGTGAAAGAATCCTATTTGTAAGCTTCTTTCAGGTTTTTTTTTTGTGACACTATCTTCTCTCAGAGATCTTCAGTCCTTGTTCTAAGATAAAGGAGATGAGACCATTCCTCTGCAGCTGTAACCACAAAGGTCCAGATCACAATATTGTCATACCGCAGGATTTCACCCTCAGTGCCATTTTTCTGCTTTTTTATTTTTGTTGTTGGCTTTGGTTTTGGTTTTTTGTTTTTGTGGGGTTTGGTTTGGATTTTGTTTGTTTGTTTTTACATAAGCTTCTGGTCCTCAGTTTTCATTTCAAGAAAACTAAGTTTCTGGGCCCTTTGGAATGTAATTTCCTCTTGAAAAATATGAGTTATTGAAATCTCAACATGTTAAAAATTAGCTAAAATGTCCCACACAAGTTATGTTTAAGTTATTTTTAATCTTTAGGCAATCTTTCAGTGATCCTGAGCTTCTGGCCTTCCTTTAGATGTGAACAGGTGCTCAAGGAGGTTATGTTATTAATATCAATAAGTCCAACATTTTTCTTCAATAAAAACCCTTTAATAGAATTTTCATAATGTGAATAACCTTCTGTTAAGATAAGAGGAAAAAAATAAAGAACTAGCCCAAAGATCTGTTTATCTCATATTCAATTAGAAAATGTCTTTTCAGAGAAGGATTTTCTTACCTCAGCTATAAAATAGGCCCAGATTTACCACTAGGAAAGTACCTTTTGGGGATTTTCTTTGCTTCTTTTTCACCCTCCAAATTGCTTTCAGATTTTTTGCTTGGCTTTGAAGAGATGTTTGTCCAAAAATCTCCACATTTTAAGATGCAAACTGTCAGAGAAATTTAAAAAAATACAGGAAAGAAAAAAGAAAAAAAAGAAAAAGAAAGAAGAAAGATTGGTCTGTAAAAATAACTCATGGAAATGACTGAATTTTAGGTTAGCTTCCTGGTTGATAACTAAATGAAAATACATTTAAATGATTCTTGAGTTTCTAAAGAATCAGCTCTTAATTAGATGTCAATGCCTTGATGTTTCTGTGAATTTGAACCTACTGCAACTTATTCTGCTTTTTAAAATCCCTGCCAGCATTCAATGTTTATTGGAATCTGATGGAAGCCAATGGAAAAGCCATAAGAGGGTTTTTTAAGCTGAGCATGGGTACCTTTACCCTGCTCAAAGGGTGCTGGGCTTGTCAAGGATCTTGATTGTATCCTACTCACACACTGTAAAGTGACCATTAGTCATCTGAAAAGAAATCTCAAGCTGTGCCTGCTCCTGAAGACAGAGATCCCCTGCTTTTGCTTTAGGAATTGGTCAATGATTGAATTTATCATGAATCATTAGAGGAAGGGCTCCTGTAATAAAAGGCAGAAATTAAGCAACAATCTCGAGGTCTGCATCTTGTTTTTCCCTTGGTAACACATTTATTGAAACACAAAACTCTGCAGGGTGGAGAGTGCACTTTTGCAAATGTGCTGGCCTTTCCAAATTGAGTAAAAGTGTGCAAATTTTAGAAGTGATTAAGCACCTGCAATAACCACCAGAACCAAAGGAACCTGTGGGTGTTCAGCATTTGCTTTAAAACTTCACTTCCATTTAAGTTTTGATGGTGTAAGAGCTATTTGAGGCACCAAGAAGGAGACTTTTAAATGCACCTTTATTACGGGTAGGAACAGAACAGCACCACAGAAGCTGGTGTGATCTGTGTTTCTTAATCTCTGGCTAGATTACAATAAAACTTAAAAAAAATCTCTGTTAAAACCAATCCCCCAAAACACCTGCAAGATTTACTTACAGTTAATCAAAGAAAGGTGATGATTAGATGCAGAAAATGCAGAGAATGAGGGGGCTGCTAAAAAGATTATGGCAAAAACACAGACAAAGAGAAGATTTTGTGTCTTCAGCAAGAAGTCAGTGCTAAAGGGGCAGAGAGACAAAGGGAGCTGAAAGTGCGACCAGGATGAGGAAAAGAGAAACTGGAGAGCTTTATAAAATGTGTCACAATTTGAGATCAGTAAATGTAAATGATAACTTAGTTTCTGGGTTGCAGCAGATATTTCACCTGATCGTGTTCAGTGCAGCTCCCAGTCCTGTGTATGTCTAATTAAAAGACACTAATTTAAATACATCATAGTTGATTTGCACCAGATAGGGTCAATCACAGCAGCTAAAACCATTTTTTGCAATTTAGCCTACAGCAAAATGTTAGAATTCATGCCCCCAGCATTCCTGCAGTCAGGGATATCTTGGGTTGCTATTATGTCAACATCATGATAGTGTTACGGATTTGTATTTAATACTACAAAGTATCTCTAAAAAGACAATGATTTAACAGGAGGGGATACATTCATATTGGCAGTACACTGACAAAATGGTTAAGAAAGAAGACATGAAACATAAGGACCAAACATTACATTTTCTGAAAGAACACAAGAATTTTTAAAAAGTTCCAAGCTCTGAAACCTAGTCAAACTGAATTAGAGTTAATAAACCTTTCTTTCATAGCAAAGGAAAATATAAGAAAGCAGAAATTGTGACAATAGTTTTAAAAATAAAGGTTTTTAGTTGGAGCTAGAAAAGCTGAAAAGTAGCTGAAAAGCTTCTCTGAGGAATGGAGTTGGGTATGAAATGGTGCCAAAGACACACTGGAAAGACACCACTAGAAACCAATGCATGGTAATCCCAGGAGACTATAGCTGTGACCCAGACTGTTAAAACGAGAAGGGAATTAGGCACAGATATTATGCTGAAATTCAATTTTATCAGAGTTTACCTTCTTTTCATTAGGGGTCTGCTAGTTATTACTTTTTCTGTTTACCTCTTTTCAAATAAACCCACAATGTTTGAATTGATCTGAACTGAGATACTTTTTGCCCCCATGTTAAAAGTCAAATAAAGGTTTGCCTCATCTAGAAACACAGCTTTTTCCTTTTAAAATAAAGTAATGAGTCAGAAATGTGAGAGTATTGAGTCTTGTCTTTCACTTGCAAGCACAGGGTGTTAGATGCTAAAATTCACTTTTCTTCTTCCCTGATCTGAATCATCCTGTCCATCCAGTTAGGGGAAGGTCCATCCAAGCAGCTGAGTCTGCTGAAGTCACCTCTTCTCAAGTGCTTGTTGCTTTCCTCTACTTGCATGAATATCATTTTCAATGGGCTACAGAAAAAAACAAAAACTGTGACTTCCGTCACACTACTGATTGGAGCATCCAAGAGGAAGTCAAATCTATGTCACACATCTCATCCTAATTAATCCATGTTTAACTGTTTTGTACACAGAAAATCAATATCAGTATTTAAATATCAGCCCCCCTGGTCAAAATAAGTGGTTGTTCCAAGAAATCTTATTAATCTGAGGAGGATTTCAGAGCCCCTGATTCTCTGGGTCAATGTCTTCCATCAAGATGAGGTGGAACTGCACCCTCCGCTGTGCAGTGTTCTGAGGTAATTAATTTTGGGATTTACAAAGAGCAGAGAATTAGGAAGTAGAAATTAAAAGGAGAGTCTTAGCTACCTCAGAAGAAAGTAGGAGGTCATCTGACTTCCGGGGAACTTGATTTGAAGGCCAAGTATAGGCTTGTGGATCCGTAACTTGTGGAACATAAGCTGTTCCAGGAAAGGTTTAAGCTGCATGTTAGGAAGAATTTCTTCACAGAAAGGATGATTAAGCATTGGAATGGGCTGCCCAGGGAGGTGATGGAGTCACCATCCCTGGAGTTGTTTAAGGAAACAGAGAGTGCCTGGATGTGGCACTCTCTCTGGATGACAAGGTGATGACCAGTCATAGCTGGGTCTCCATTATCTCAGAGGTCTTTTCCAACCCAATTGATTCTGTGTGAAAAAAACACTTCCTATTGCCAATCTGATCCTAAGGTACACCAGATGGAGTATTCTGAGCAATCTTAAACACTGACAGGATGAAGCATGAAAGTTTTCCTGCAGGTGTCTACAGGTCTAAGCTCCTGGTATAGTCAAAGAACATGTATTGAGAATTCAGTGGATCTAAGGACTTAGTTAATTTGCCTAAATGAATGTGTCAATTGCCATTTGAGGTTCCTTTAAGGACCCCTCTTGGCTTTCCCCTGCATAGGGTTTATGTCTCCTACAAGGTCTGTGTCATGTTTGTCCAAGCTATGTACAGGTTACAAATACTCTAGGATGTCTCCACGACTGGAAACAGTGATATTTGTGGTGTTCAGATTATCAGCTCACCCTAAATCAGTTATCTAGGACAGCATCCAGTTGCCTAAATACAGTCTTGTGTAATTTTAGATTCGCAGAAGTATCTTGCTTGGCCTCTAGCTTTTGCTTCACAGTGATGTCACCTCCCATAAATCCTGTTTTATATTTTCCAATCCAGTAGGAATACCTTAGGCATAATGCCCCAGATATTTAAGTTTCAGAAAGCCTAAACAGTTGAATTCTGCTCTTCATGAACGGTTTTCTGGATACAGTGATTGTCAGCTGTACCTATCAGGAGATTAATTACTTAGCTCACATATGGATACTTAAATATATATTATTTAATCTTAAATGGGATCCCACTCTAGGAATCACTCATGGATCATTAGAATTCTACATGTTAACCTCAAGCATGCTGGCTACCAGAAAAAAGTCACTTTCATTCCCATTTCCAGCAAAGTTCTTGTTAGAGACATCTTGTTCTCAGTGGAGAATGCAGAAATTGAAGTATAATGACTAAAATAGGTTTATACAGACCATATATTGCAGACCAAGAGAAGCTTGCAGATGAAGTGTCTCTGAAGCTCATTCCTGGAGATGGGAAACCAATCTTTGGTAGAAAGCTGCTTATCAGGACTGCATGTTTTCCACTTACCTTAGTGCAAAGCTTCTCGTTAATAACATATAAATAAAACAAAACATGCTTGAAGGAGAAAATGTGCACTTGCTGTGGAATGTCAAATAGTGGGATTTTGCTCATCACCTAATTTTAATGGGAAACTCCTTTGCCTTTTTCAATTTCCATTACACTGAGATTGTTAGAAATGTTCAATTAAAGGAGTGGACTTGATTTTTCCTGAGCCAGTACCACTGACATCCAATGCATCTAAAACATCCAATGCATCATTCTCACCATTCAATATACTCAGAAAAAAGTGAAGAAAATATTTTTGGATTTGTTGGTGTTTCCATCCAGCCATTCATCAGTGTCAGATGTTCCATTACAATTCAAGCTGATGGAGAAACCAGCCAAAGTCCACTCTAAAATCACAAATCAAAGCCATCGTTTTGAGGTCAGGCCAGGTCACAGCACTGGAAGTATTGACCATCTCAGGTACCTGTGTCCCCCTCCTCATTAGAGAGCTAAGGGCAAACAACTGTACTCCTCATTCAGAAACTTTAACCTTGAGACAATATCACATGAAAGATCAGGGCCAACAACTTTACTTTTTGATTTTTTTGGCCTAAAGTCTATTGTTATAGTCAATCTAAAATTAGATCCTCGTCACTCAAAGAACAGGACATCTTTCTTTAAAAGAAGCTTTTTAAAATCAGATATTTGACATCTGCTACCAGGAGCAAAACTGGAAAAATGAAACATTTCTCTGCATATGCTTTCTTTTCTCTATAGGAGATAAGAAGACAAAAACACCCTGATCCTAAACAAAAGAAAATCAGATGTAGACTTGGATGGAATAGAATATATTCTATTTGGGCTTGGATTGAAATAGGTAAGAAAGTTTGAATATGAAGGAAAGATGTGGTCTTGGAACAAATTAAGAAAGAGGACATTATTGGAAGAAAGATGTAAGTATCTTTCAAAGGGAGCTTTGTAATATTTAGAAGAATAAAAGAATCATTCAATACTTAACTAAAATGGATTGAGATTCCAGTCCTTTTGGGGCTTGTCTATCTCTAGCCTTAGTTACTGTGAAATTCCTTGACAACAGTAATAAAGCATTTACACTGTGAATCTTGACTTTTGCCCACCTGAAAGATTCTTCCTCTATTGACTTAGAAAGCTTTGGGGGCAAAAATTGTGTGAAGCAATGAGGCCATTCAATATTAGACAAAGGGATAAAGCATACAATACTGGAGACATATTTTCCTTTTCCCTATGAAATGTTTCATGTGAAAACTGCTTCTTTCAACACGGCAGACCTTGTGGGAAATGACCTGTACACTGGATAAGTTGACAGGCACAGTAGGGGATTTCATTACACCTCAGAATTTGACTGGCACAACCAGCTCTCTCTGGCTCTCTGTAACCCCTGGCAAGTGCTTGGAATTGAATCTGTAAATGTTAATCAATATTTCAGGCCTATTAAATAAAAAGAGGCATTGTGGAAATCAAAGCACTAACGGCTAGCATGATGCCCTACACTGACTTCCAGGCCATCCAAAACCTTGTAGGGAGCAAAAGAGCAGATATTTTAATAAAACAATTACCTCTACAATTTCAAACCTGCAGAAGAATGTTACATCTCCAACCCTATTGCACTAACTTGATTTTCATTTCAGACAGATCAGTGAGCAGGAGCAACTCAATACAGATATTCAATGAGCCTTTAAGGTGCTATCCTAAATCGTGGGAAAGTAAAAGCCCACCATGTGTTTAAAACATCTGCAAGCACAGCCATTTCTTCTCCAAGATGAAATTGGGAAGAACTGTACCCAAAACCTAAGGGAGTTTCACCATGGATTTCAGTGGATGGAGCTCCTGAGTGAAATTCATGGGTGGGACTAATTTAACACAGCTGCAGACAGCCACACCATGGGCAGCTGGGGATGTGCTGGTCACCTGAGGCTCACTTGGGAGAGAAATGAGAACTTCTGGAGTGCAATTTATTTCATGCTAAAGCCAATGTCTAAAATAGGTCGAATGAATTGTGCCTTAAAGCCCTCCGGTCTCTGAAGTGATTATGAAGAGAGCCACAGGTAGCCAAAGCAACTGAGCAGTAGTATCCAAAGTCAGAGGGGATGAATCACCACATTCCTGTGTATCTTGTGGTATCATGGACAAAACCAGACTGCAAAAGGCAAGTGAAATTGTGCTACCCTCAGGCAAGGGTGTGAAAGGGTAACAATGGGAATAAAAGTTAAATAATTTCAGGATTTTAAAGTACTTCCCTGTGGTGAACTTTGAAATGGGTTAACAGGAGTATATGTATGTGTCAGAAAGACCCACTGACTGAAAAATTAACTCTAATTTATTCTTCCCTCTGCAAAATAAAACAAAAAATCAGGCACAAAGTGGTAACTTGCTGCAGAATGTAGGAGCAAGTCTTGGTTTGTTCAGAGTCCTGGTAGATGTGGTAGCTGAACGCTGATATGGACAAGACTAAATAATGCTTGCCAACTCTTTAACCTTATCCTGCCTCTCAGATGGGAAGCAGCTTCCAGTTTCTTTCCTTTGCCTTCAAGAATTTCAGGAGAACCAGGTACTATGACCAATTAGCAAGGCTAGATATAACTAATTGCGAGTCTGCCAGTTGTTACTGAACAAAGTATCTCCTGCAAAAGTGAATTCCCACTTCTTGGCAAGGCAATCACCGTGCAGTGTTAAAAAACAAGCAGAGAAATTTTCAAATTCTTCCAGATTTAGCTTGAAATTTAAAAGAATTGCCACTGGCAAATTTAGGATGGTGATGTAGCCATCTCATTCTGACCAGTGAAGACAACAGAACTTTAACATTCCTTTACTACTGTTGAATTGAAAGGAAAAAAAGTTAAAAAAGTAAAAAAAAAGTGGAAAAAAAAGAAAGACTTCTACTCATTTATGAAGATGCCATGAGAAAAGTAAAGAAACTGGTGATGGATGAACAATTGGTATAATTGCTGGATACCTGTGCTATTCTGTGTCTGTAAACAATCTCTTTGTAAATTGGGTAAGGATTTTCTTGGTTCATTACATAGAGTTAAAATCCTCATAGGCAGGTCCTACTTTTCAAAAAACAAATTTTAAGTTGACTTTGATGGTAGGTTGTAGCTCCTGGGAGTGGTTATTTTGGTGAATGAATTTTGTGGATGTTGTTGGAAGGTGAAGAAGAAATATCATGACTTCCTCAGAAGAGTCACAAAAATTCTACAGCTGTGGAAAACTTCGTTCCTTGCCAGAATGGGCAGAATTCTGCAGGGTGGCTGGTGTTCACAGGAGACCTTTTGAGCTCCTGGCCATGAGCCTGCAAACATCCAAAGGCACAGAAGGAGGCAGAGCACCATTCCTCCCTTTCAGAGTCTCAGCCTCTGATACTCCTGGTGAAATTTTAGCCCTAATAATTTTTTTTTTCATTACATTTTCATGTTCTCTCTCCCTTGTTCAATAAAGCACCTGTTATTTAGAGCTCTCATCAGCCTGCTCCCAACCTAATGAGACTGCAGAAAGTTTGACTGCAAACTCCCACTCCTTCTGTCAACTTGATTGTCTAGGGATGCCTTGTAAAGCTATTCATGCTCTATCACCACCTTCTGCTTCCTCACCTTCTTTCCCCTCTCCTTAGCTGAGGCATGTACTTGCCTGTCATCTCTCCTCATGTCATTCCTGCTGGGTTGTGTAAGATACAAAAGCTACAAAAGTACATTTAATTTACTAGTGTTGTAACATGGGCCTTCCTCCACGGTGCTTCAACTATCCCCATTGTAATTTGAGGATCTGTCAAATTTTCACAATGACAGAACAAGTTCTCCCAGTGGTGCTCTGGTTTTCCTTTCTCTTCAGGTCTGCCTGAAAAATAGGAAGTCTGGAAAAGGTAGCTTTAAACCCCCATAAACAAGGAAGGGTTTTGAGGCTGTGCAATCAGGATACATCACGCAGCTTAGAGAATTAAGAGAATATTCCTTCAAGAGGACTGAGCCACTGATGGTGCCATATGTGAAACTGCTTCATGGGGATCAACATAAAATGTTCTCTCAGGAAAGCTGTTGCTGAAAGTGCCATGAGAATGGTTGCCGAAAAGGTAGCTCTGTGAAAGGTGACTGATGCATTGACAAGCATGAAGCAAGTCGTAGAATCACAGGGTGTTTTGTGTTGGCAGGAACCTTAAAGATCACCTTGTTCCAACCCTGTCCCATTGGCTGTGAAAGCTTCCACCACACCAGGGTGCTCAGAGATCTCTCCAAGCTGGATTTGAACATTTCCAGGAGCAGGGCATCCACAATGTCTTAGGGCAACATGTTCAGTGTCATGGATTTTGGGGACCAGGCTTAGAGCCTGGGGATGGTGGCTGTGAACTACCAGAGACATCCTGTGAGGGGGGCCCAGCACTGGCATGCTGGCTGTGATGAAGATCTTACTTATTGACCTCCCTCAAAACCACAAACCTTTGACCTCCCTCAAACCCACAAGGTCACAAACACTCTCATTGGCACATTATTCCTCACAGAATTTGGAAAGGTCTGCCATGTGAATGCAAGCACCATTATAAATGAGAGGAGGCAGCAAAGTTTTCGTGGATCTGAGATGAACATTTTTAGAGAAAACTTAGTTAATGGCTGGTAGTGTTGTCATCAAAGCATTAAGGCTCGAAGAACCTGCTATTAAAGCCATAATAGTGATAATTAACTAATGTTATTAAGCCATCAAATGCTGTTGCAGCCCATCTTTTAGCATTCTGCACACAAGAGCAATATTCCTCTGTAAACCATTCCTAGCTCTGATCACTCAGCTCTCCCTACCTGACTAGAATCCTGTCCCTGCTTTCTTCCACCTATCTCTTCTTGCACCTAGGCCTTCTTGCTTTTCCCAAGCTTACCTTCAACCTGGTGCCCGACCTAAATTAAGACACTGTTATCCAAATCTCTTTCTTCTCTCTCCTCTTGCTGTCTACTGCAAAACAGAGAATGTATAAAGTTGGTACTTTTATTTCTTTTAAAATGTAAGTTCACAAATTTGTAATTTGAGCTACTAAGGGAGGTCTACCATGGTCTGAGTACTCCTACAGGAGCAGAATTGTCTGGCCAAGTGAGGTTGAAGTACCTAACCTAAGGTTCATGGGCTGAAGAGCAGACAGGATGGAGAAGTGTTCTTTACACAATGTAGGTTTTACTCTTCTTGGATCATTTGTCTTCAAGCACACGGAAAGATAAGCAGAGTTGTAAAATGGATGAAGTGGTAAATAGTGCAGAAATGCTGCCAAATTCCATGGGATTTACCGGGCCTGGCAGTCTCCATCCCTCCCGAGTTTCATTTGTGCACAGGGGAGCATCCTCCTCTCTTCATAACTCGGAACTGTTGAAAGAAGAACTTTGTGATACAGACACCACACTCGTTGGTGCCAGGGATGGCTGTGGGACACAAATTGTAAGTTTAAAATGCACATGCAGCATTTAACTGGAGGTCTGTTTGTACAAGCATTTGGTTTTAAATTCTGATTTCTTCATACCAACAAGGAGTAAGACCTCCAAGGTGAGAGTAACAGCCAAGTGACACTGAGATGAGTTTAGGTGAAGAGCAGGTTTGTGTGAAGGCTGGGGTTATGCCTGAAAAAATTTGAATTGTTTTTGTAGCTGTAGAATGTTTACACAATGCAATGTTTATTGAGAAGGTCTGAAGCTGTGTCCATTGCTGATTTCTCCATAACTCTGTTGTGTTTGATCTTTGGATGGATCTTGGTACAAAGCCAGCGTCACCTGTCCAACAGAGTGACTGCATGAACGGCTTCCTCTATATTTAGAATTTATAAAACTATCTGCTGTTTTCAGAAGGATGATTTATAAAAATGAAGGCTGGAAGGAAGAGGGAGGCAAATTAGGCACTGTTCGTGTTTCATCAAGGAACATGGAGAGATGGTAAAAGGAACTCTCTGTTTCGCATGACACATTCCAGAAATATTTCCAAAGATTTAGTGGTCATATTTGTCCTCTATTTAACTCTACATTGGTATATATGACTCTAAATGATAGACATTCTTTTTTTATTTACATATCTAGAATCATTTGGGTTTGTTGATCAATTATTTTTTCTTGGCTTCACC
>JAYDZK010000056.1:4623910-4648239 GCA_034509185.1 Euphonia xanthogaster | reverse complement strand
CCCACCAAAAACAAGCAAACAAAAAAATCTGCCACATTTTTTAGCAGTTTGAACCCTACCATTTTCAGATCAACTAAATCACATGTTGGTGACCAAAATTTCAGCAGGAAATGAATCATCTAATTGATATTCAGAGTACCTCCTTTTCCAAAACTGTCCAAAAATTGCTCCAAGGTCTGTTCTTGGCTACCTCCAAGCCTTTCTCTGTTATTTGGCTTTGTAAAAAAAGCTTTTTATAGTAAATTTGGGTAATTTTGGACAGGTCCCCATCTTATTGATACCCACTGAGAGGCAACGAGATTTGAAGTGTCAAGTAAGTAATTGTAAGATATTTCCCTATTTGTAATTTAATACAAATATAAGGGAGACTGTATAACCACAAAATACAAATCTATTGCTACAAAAGATCAATTGAAAAAATAATATCAGAAATATGAGACACAGAATAGTTACATGTAATCTGCTTTAAAATGCTGAATATTGGGACATGAACTAGGACTTTATGGATTTAGAGCAGGTCATTAAGAAGTTATTTCATCATTAAAGCCATAAGCTTCCTTCCCTTAGGAAAACAGATTTTAAAATTATTTTTTGCTTCAGAAGGCTGCTGAGTGAAACTCATATAATGACATCAACTGTCAAACTTATCATGTATCAATTATATTAACACCTTCTTTTGAAGTTTCAAACATGTAAAATGCAATTTACTATAAAAGATTTCAACACCTACTGAAAAGAATTCAAGAGTAGAGAAATGCTGCATTTCAGTATGAGCTTAGGAGAATTCAGGCAATTTCTCTACTCCTGCTTAGAAAACTTGTATGCTGGGGAAATTGGAAATATTACTCAAGATTAATAACAGAAAATTGAGGTGAAATATCTCTGTTTATTTAGGAGGTTTGGAAATGTTCAAATGTAACATGGATGATGATCTGAGAAATCAGCAAAGCTGGTCATTTAGCACAAAACCAACCTCAAGTAAAATTTGGTAAAAACTCCTTGTTTATATGGGGTTCTAATTCAGTTCCACTGTGTGAATGATGATCCTTTTCTTCCTTTTTCTTCCCCTAAACACCAAAAATTCTGCAAAATTAATGGAAATATGTCTTTGCAAAACATACACATGCTGGGGGGAATAGAATTCAGGGTTTCTCCTGGGTTTTGAAAGAAAAACCTTTTTGAATAGTATTTCTCCCTGTCTGGAGCTAATATGTGAGGTCTTGTAAACACAAAAAACTCCTCCTTTTCAACTATGATATTGTTATATCATTGAACATCATGCTTGAAATGGTTACACTCACAGGATGTCTGGTTGTCCCATTCTTGGAAATGTTCAAGGCCAGGTTGGATGAGCCTTGGAGTAACCTGATCTGGTGGAAGGTGTCCCTGTCCATGGCAGGGGCTTGGAGCTAGATGGTCTTTAAAGTCCCTTCCAATCCAAACTCTATGATGCTATGTAGTTGTGTTATTAAGTCTGTATTTATGTTTAAGTTATTAAAGATTTTTCATATATCTGGAAAATGCTGTATCAGTGTTTTGGTTTCATATCAATATATCTGATATCAAACACAGTCGTAGCAGTGTCATCATAAACATGGCAAATTTTCTGATTTCCGTGTTTTAATAGTAAGGCCCTTATCTGAAATCAGCTTCTGAGCACAAAATCAATAGTGATAATAGGTCAAAAATTGTTACTTGGATAGTTCAAATGATACTTATCAAGATTTCTTTTCTTTACCTCCATTGTATTTCAAAGGCTTAAATTATCCCACATGAATATGCTTCTCCATCTGCAGCTGCCACTCATTTTCTCTTAGGCAAGAATTCTGAGTTCTTCCATTTCTAGATGGTTGACAGAGACGTCTGGTTTTCAGGGAGCTGGAAATGTTTAGTATTATAAGGACTTCTTTCAGATTAATTCCAAGTGGGACATCTAAAAACTCACAAAGGTATTCAAATCCCAGAGCAATTTTGGAAATCTTAGCAATGTGCTTTCAACAACAAATGGCATGAATCTTGTTTTAGAGAGCCTTCTTCCAATTGCTCCTACCTGGAAGTCATGATTTTAAAGTGAAAGCTCTTTGAAAGCTATTCTTCTCCTCCCCAGGTACAAATGAGCTATTTATTTATGACTGAAGAAGTGTTTTCCTCTTCAGCTATCTTTTTTTTTTCCTATAGTTAAGTTATAAATAACTATTGTAACAAAGCCTTAGGCTTCTGAGCTCCAGATAAGGCTGAATGCACTTTATGAGTAGCAGAAGACCTTTGGACAAAATGCCTAGAATGAGAACAACAAAGACAAGAGGATTATGTAATGTGAACACAAACAAGCTTCTTCCCCCCTTCAAATTGCTGTCCATTGAATTCTGCACCATACACAAAGCACAGCGTGCATTCAAACGAAGCTCTAATGTGTCATTGTCACTACCTTGTGCTGCATTATTTACTGTGGAAGATTTCTGTGGGGAGAATTTCACAGCTGAGCAAGATCTTGCTCCATTGTGAGTAAATGTAAAGTAATTTTTGTTTCCAAAGAGCAAGGAGAATAAAATCAAGAGACAAACATTTCCCTGTCCAATTATGCTCATGTTTTTCCCACATGAACCCTTTTCCACAGTTCTTCAGATGAGGAGATCAAGATTAAGACTGCTGAACTGATAAAGGTAAAGCTTGCCCCTATGTAAAGCCATGATTTTACACTTCAAAAAAGCATTCAGTTCTTTATAAATATTAGATACACTTGAGCTCGCAACATAATCCTGTGGTCTGGGGACTTGAAGTAATTCATACTGAAAAACAAATCAACCCTCTCCACCTTTAAAATCTGTCTTTTATTGTAAATGTGTTCCCATGGATTAGAAAAGTTTCTCTAAATAACAAATTCTAACTGTATTTCTATATATTTGCCTCCAAATTTATCAAGTGTATATTTAGGCCTTCAATAAATGATAGGTCATCTCAGAAGTCACATGAGTATCATGGCTGGTAGGAAGAAGCATGAAACAGTATTTGCTACTTTGAAATCAGCAGAAAAAGATAAATTATTTTGCCTTTGTTTTCACTGAGGCTTGACACAAAGAATTTTAGATAATTGATGAACTAACCACTTGCAGGAGCTTTTGCCATCCTCAGATGACCATATAAATTAGGGAATGCAATAGATACAGTTATCATTTTGAATAGATGACAGGAAAGCCAGGAATGAATGTAATTTCTCATAGATACTTTCTCTGTTATGATCCCTCCTGGCTTTGTTGCCTCTCCTAATCTGCATTGCAGTGGTATTTTCATTGGAAAACACCTTTTCCTCTACAAAACTCTGCCTGAGTTTTTGGCATCCAGAAAAATCTCAATAGAAAACGCATAGTGAATTTAGAGGCATGCAGTTCTGGGAAGTAGATATGATGAGCTTGGGTTACAGGCAGATAAATACCTATTTAAGATCATTACAGAGGGCTTAATCCTTTCCTGTAGACATGTGCCATTTAGTCTGTATGGAAAACTAGTAATTTACAAAGATTAAGGTTTTGGAGAATGTGAGTATAAAGGATGCCTTTAACAACAGTTGTAAGGGACCTGGTGATCCCCCAAGGTGTCTGCAATGTGTGGCTGACTCATTCAGAGCTCAGGAAGATGCTCAGGACAGAGGACATTTAGCAGCATGGTCAGAGCTGAGAGAAGTATATTACAAACTCCAGCCACCAGGAGGATGTTCTGGGACATGATCCAGGCACAATTACATCTTCTAGGAGGGAAAGTAAGATCTATCAGGTATATACCTTTAGCTCAAAGGTTCAACAACTTGATCATTACCTTTCTATGCTTTGGGGCTGGCTTTGCACTGTCTGCTGAGCCCTGTGTTGTTGCACTTTTGTCAAACCTGAGCTGGCTAAATGACAAAAATCTCTTTAACCTAAAATCACAAGAGCAATAACTTGTACTGGTATGATAATATTATGATAAATGCACTTTTGAAAAGGTTGTAGTCTCAGGTGATTTAATCTCTGGCTTTTCTTTTTCCTATCTAGGATGGTTTGTAGGGCATCCACGATTGTGTTTTCCAGGCTTTTTCACCAGGGAAATAAAAGACAGAATTCTGACAGCACATACTCAAAGCACTGTGCAGACATTAATTAACAAGCAAGAGAAAGTGGTGAAAAGTTTCAATGCTTCTGTCTTGCCTTGAAAACCTGAGCAGAATGGCCCAAGCTTCTACGGAGTAGCCAACTATAAATGCCAACTGGGAACAGCATGACAGTGCTCAGACTCCAAGTCTGCAGTCAAACTGTCAGTGGCATCTAATTAGCAGAGTTCTAGATCAAGAATAAAATGTGTTTGACTCTTTATAAATATGATGTGTAAAAATGTTACATAATGACATGCTGCTGCTCTACATCCCCCTTAATGTTTTGACAAGGGGCGTCAAGTAGTGAAAAACTGCAAAGTGCCAAAGTATTTCAGCTACTGCATGTTAGTGGCTGAATTCTCCATTTCAATTTCTTATGTGCCAGGGTCCAGAAATGGGCCAGGCTCTGGGGATAAGTGAAGGTTGTTCAGTTTAATGAGCTGTTAGATTTTTTTATTTTTTTAACAGAAATTGGAATATGTATAACTTGTTAGAGAGTAGACTTCAACTGACAGAGGCAGTTGAAATGTGTCTGCCGGGGACCCAAGCCCAGAGCTACTTCTGCAGAATGCCTTCTTTATTCCTAGGCACATTGTTTAAACCAAAATTCCTACTGTTGGCTGTTAAATGTGTGTTTCATGCTTTCTGGATACTTGGCATAGGATCTTCAGGTTCTCTGCTTTGAGGAAATCAAAGAACTCACAAGCAAAATTGATTATCAGAATCATTCCTTCAAGAAAACAATAAAGTTATGGAAACAGATGCACTTTATAAGTGGTCTTTTTCCTTATTCCTGGGAGAAATTAAGCTTTGCATAAATCACTGGTAAATGGGAGATTCAATCTACCCCAATCTACAGTGAATTTTTAGCACTGTAAGAGTTAGAATCATAGTTCCATTCTGCTCCTTTAGTAGCTGAAACAAAGAGGCACTCAGTAAAAATCTGTGCTATTCTTCAAAGATCTTTCTCCTTTTAGCTAACAACAGATCAAATCTGAAATTATTAAACTGTTGTCTTAGGTACCAAAGTTATGAAACTAAAATAAGTGAGGTAAAACCTGATCAACCATTGCCTCACCATCTCCTTCTCTAAATAGTGCAATCTCTTTGTCTAACAGGAACACTGTGCACAAAAACTCAATAGTCATTGTCAGACCCATGGATGATACAAAGAAGAAGCACTGTGGAGATGCTGGGAAGAAATCAATCACTGTCTTCACAGCAAAGTCTGAATATTGTACAGTGAATTAAGCCTGAGAAAATGGAATGAAATAAAAAAATCCGAAGTATTGTCTTGCTATTCATCAGTAACTGACTTTCCAGTGCGTTCTCTAAACAAACCTGAGGCCTTGTAGAAAAACAGTTGTGTAGTTAAAATAAAAGAAACAGGAGGGGCAAGTAGATGTTTTGTGGCTTTCTTCCTAAGAAAGAAAGCCACAAATTGGTAGCTAAGAATTGTGTTTTTAAATGTGAATTTAGTTAAATTTTTTTTTTTTTACAGCTATTCAGTACGTGCAATATATAAAGGCATTTTTCCTATGATTATGTTTATTCATCATGAAATACTTTCTGGTGAATTGCTGGAAAATGTAACTGATGCAAGAATATTAATACATTAGTAATTTAGGTATTGAAGAGGCTGAGATGCAGGTGGCTATGTCCATGGAATATAAATGCCAGCTAATGCAGCACAAAAGTGCAGAGTGACTAACTAAAATTACCTAACTGTTACAAACTGGTCTCCACAGCTATAAAGCAAAGATCTGGATCTTTGCTCATTTGTGTGAGTTTTATGCTTTGGGAGCTGCTAATTTACACAGATGTCAGAGAAAGGAGAATCAGCCCAATTATAGTCTGAATTTATTGTGCCATCACATTAGCCAATTTAGCTATTTCAGTGATGACCACATCATTAACATCTTTTCAGGACAGCAATAACGGAGTCATTTTTATTGCTGTAATTAATATTGATGGGAATGAAACAAGCAATATAGGTACTTGACTCATATATATTACAGAAAAGTATTGCAAATGTAAGTAACTTCCTGGTAATTTTTTCTTGTTATTGTTAGTTATGCAAACTCATACTTGTCAAAGTTATTTCAGGTAATTCCATATAATTTATGCTGAAGTATAAAAAAATTCCTCAACATAAATTTCAGCTGTAGCACAAAAATCTTTCATGAGTCACAGAGAAGTAACCCTGTCATCTGTCTTAGACAAAACATCTAACTATTAGAGTTTCAGGGTTCCCTGAGGAAACTTATGACAGAATAATAAAACTATAAAGAAGGAAAAATATCCCAAACATTCATTTTGGGGTAATCCCCAAAGAAGAAAAGTCCTTCACCTGCAAAATATTATCGAGCAGGAAAACAGAGTAGATGAAGGATATGTTTCTGTATTACTCTAAAAAATAAAGGAAGTTGGGAGAAGACTTTGGTCATAATTTACTTTTATAGTGTAGAATCATAGATCATCTGTACCTTGCTACTTTTGTCTCTCACAAAAAAGGAGAGAGAGACTTTTTGGAATTAATTTTAAATTATATAATTTCTCTCATAAATTTCAAGCAAATTCACAGGTGCCTGGTGTAAAATATGATAGAAAATCCATGATTTAGAAAACAAGAGATTTTTTCTTTCCAATAGGCTCATTCTTTATTTCCATGGTATTACAAAATTGTCCAATGCAGGCTATAAGACTGACTTTGTCCAAGTCAGAATTAGCCAGCCCAAATTCTAACTTGCCAACACACTTGTGCATTCATGGAAATATAGAAATTATCAGTTTCTTACCATTCAAACCACTTTCCATTTGGATCCTTTAATACAACTGCTATTTCTTTCCTTTTAAGAGCTTCTTTCAGGTCCTTGTATTGGTAACGGGCATCTGTTTCCCATGGGAAAATATTGTCAAAAATTTCAGAGAGTATATTTAAAAATACTTTTAAAAATCGGGCTGATCCATAGCTTGTTCATGGGTACATGAAAATACAGCTTGTTCCACCATTTTATATCAGTCAAGGCTCAGAAACAAAACCTCAGTTTTTACAAGAGGCTTTGAGAGAGGAAGATCTTTTTAACCATAAAGGGCCATGGCCTAACTTGCTGAAAAAGAGAAATCAATTTTTGAAGGGAAATAACTCCCCTATAAATCCTGAAAGATGCTTATAAGACAGCTTGTATGTGTTTTTCCTCGTATGTGTTTGTTTCCCTTTTCAAATACAGTGGCAACTGGCTATTTTAAAGTGGAAATTCAAGTATTTTGAAGAGAAAATTTACAAATCCCTCTGCATTTTCTGCTGTACTTTCCTTTTGAATAAACACTAAGTGAAAAAAAAAATATTTGGAACTGCAATTCTCTAGGGAAAAAACCAGACATTATCAAGGATTTAACCAGCACTGAGCTATTAAACTGGATTTTGTAAGGAAGGAAGCAAATCCACCATCCTTATTTATAGGAAAATTCCAGGATAAATGTCTTTTACACTTAAAAAGAATTTCTGTATTTTTCAGACTTTTATTTTCCTGGACTAACTTTTGCAACAGAGGACAATTTAATCACATAATTTCCAGTGGAACAGAAACCATCTAGGTATGGTTTAAAATTTGTTAGGATGCCCACAAATAGGATTGGAATAGCAATTCCAGTTTAATGTAAAAGCTTTCCTCTGGTCTGGACTGAATTAGATGTCCTGCTCTCCAATGATCTATGCTGTCAAAAAATCTTCTCATTTTTTTTTACCATTTCTTGTTGGCTTTGTTTTCTTCTTCAGTTTTAAACTGTGAGACAAATAAAACTGGTGGGGAAAGAATCAGATAGAGCAAGATCTTATTACAAAGCCAATGACAAAATCAGTATCAAAAGTTTTAAACTAAACTGGAGTAAAGTAGATAATAACAGAGAGATTATTAAAATTGGGGAAAAAATTGCATTAAAAAAGGCTAAAAAGACATTAAAGTTTTAGGTGCCAAGTTTCAGAATTCATGTATTTTTCAGCTAAGATTATTCTTACTGCTTGCTTTATTTCCATCCTACAAGACTGTCTCCCCAAGTGGTTCAAAATGGCATAATGCTCTAAAATGTACATAATGTTTTATCTATATGTGATTTAAATAAAATTATGACCATTACAAATGATCCTGGTAGCTGCTATAACTGAGTTTTATGTTTGTCATAAATTTTTAACACATAAGAAAATGAATCAAAATGTATCTCCCTTATGGTCATTAAATAATAAGTCTGGATTGCCTATCATACTTAGGTATCCTATTTTAAAACCTTGTGAAGAAAAGGGATGTAATTAGGCTGATGGATATTTTTGATAAGGGAATAGTAATGTCTTTTTCAACGATAATGCAAAAGGGTGAAATTCCATCTAGTCATTCTGCTGACTTTTATTACTCAGGCATTACACAAATGCAATTTGGGGAAATGAACTGAAGGAGACTCAAGTGAATATTTGGAGAAAATTAGGTGATCAATGTGGTGACAAGAGGTAAAGACATGGTTGATGGCTCAAATGCTTTCCTATGCTGAGGTGGAGACAATGCAAACAGAGACTAAAAAAATGGCATGGAGGACTGCATGGTCTCTCTCTTTCCTCACTATCCACACTGAAGACCTCTTTATGTGCCAATTTCAAGAAATAATTTGAGTGCAGTGTAAGTTTCACCACTTTCTTAATATCTTTTAAGTTCCATAAAAATCCCTGGATCAAGGTGGAATTTATTTAAGCCCATGTTGACACCTACAAGTTTCAGTGATTTGGGTCGACACAGTTCACTACATCTCTTTAAAGACCATAGTGATTTCCATAGCTCTTAAATCCAACTTTTAAAAAGGAAAACACCCATCTATTTACAGTAGGATACCTTCACTTTAGCTGCCTCTATGGTGTTCAGATCTGGCATTGTGGGACCTCACCTGAAAATGCACCTTGAGTTTTGGTGCTGGCAGGGCTGGATAAAGTGGAGCAAGTGCAGTGATACCACCTTTAGAGAGTGTGGATTTTTCAGAATAATTTGGGTGGAACATCCTCATCTGACAAAAGTCAAAAGAATTCACAGAATTATAGAATCACAGAATGGTTTGATTTAGAAAAGACAAAAAAAAAAGATCATCTACTCTACCCCTCCTGCCAAGGACAGGGGCACCTTTTCACATTTCACTAAATCAGGTTGCCCAAAGACCCACACAGTCTGACCATGACCACTGAGGAATAATCCACAGCTGAGCAACTTGTTCCACTGTTTTGTTAGCCTTACTTAACATTCCCAATTTATATTCCATTGAAATAGACCTTCTTTCACTTTAATGCACTCATTCTGTTCAAAATCATTTTATACATGGGCTGGGTTACAAAAATGACAGCTCAGTTTGCTGAGAAATGAAGGATCCAGTCAGGTAAATGTTCACTGAGTTCTGATAACACCTAAGCTCTTGCTCAGGCTTGTTTTTATCTGTAGAAGTTGGAATAAATAATTGAGTCAAGAGACAAACAGCGGGTTTAACAATGTTTTTATGCTTTAAGTAACTCAATTAGTTTTCACAAATTGCTCCAAATTAAATAGAAAGGAAAAAAACCCCACATCAGCTGTGTGCAGACAATTGCATAAATTGCTTTGTTTCAAAAATAATCTTGTCCAGATATTTCTCTGCTGAATTTAGCAGGAGATTTTCTACCTCCATCATTGTGAGGTCAGGTAGAATTTTAAAACTCCCACACTGAAAGATGGATAATATTTATTTATTGATAAAAGGGAGGTAATTTTTTAAATACATGCTAGGACATGAGACGTAGCAGTGATGTAGTGTTTAAAAAGAATGAATTCTCTTAGCAGTCAGTGGAGATAAACAGGCATTCAAGAGGCATTTCAGCCTAAACCAGGCAACTCAGGTCAGATGAATCACCCTTGGAAGCATCTTTTTCTTTAATTCACAATGAATGAACATCCTGCCTACGCTGAGTAGTTCAGAAGTCAGTGCCTAATTTTTAAATGCCTAAAATTTAATGCAATGAATTCCACCCTCATGGCCAAAGAGTGATTAAAAAAAAACAACTGAAAACTCTTAATGTCTTCTTAAGCTATGTATCTTTGTAAATGGAACAAAGAAGGATTTCAAAATTGCTCTTGGTGTCTCAGAATCAAAATAACTGAAAAGATTCACTCAAACCTATCAGTCTTTTTTGGTGCTTTATTCATTTAGATAACAGGAGAAACTATTCTAAAGAGACATGAATGAAACTTAAGAAAATAATGTCCTAAAATGCAATGAGACTCTGGGCAAATTTTAACTCTCAGCGGCAGAAAAATGTAAAATAAGAAAACGTGTGTCTTCAATAAACACTTATGCAGCAAGTGGATACCCTGAAATTACTAAATGAAGAGATATGTGCTGGAATTAGATGGAGGATATCAAACCTTATAGAAGTGTTACTATTCTAGCTTTGGAAAACAAAGCTAATTTATATTTTGTACATTTGTAAAGGTAAGGTTGTTTGCTATACAAATCAAGGAGTTGTTTTGCAGAGATTCCTCACTCTAGGTTAACACACTGTTAAAGAAAAAAATGAACACATTTGAAAGTCTTGTAAAAATTCCTGGAAAAGAATATTATTACTAAAATAATATCTGTAGTGGTTTCTGGTGAGCAAAAATTTAATATTCAATAATTACAATTTTTTTTTCTCAGAAAAACCATAGAACTTAGTATCTGGACAGAAACTTTTCCACACTCAACTTTTCTAAATTTCAAATATTTTCTGCGATTCTCAATGAATGAATGTTTGAGTTGATGTAGCACCCAGGGACAGCAGCATGAGCTGTCCTTGGTTGGAGGGGTAGTGGAGGATTTGGGGTCCATGGGCACTTTGGTGGTACTGCAGGAAAGAACTTACAGTGCAATGGCTCCACACCATAGTCTGAAATGGAGAAGTGGAGCAAGGCAGGACCTCAAATTGCAGGGCAGAAGCTCTCATTAGTCCTCCTCATGCAGAGAACAGCAGGTTTTACATCCAGAGTTATTAGGAAAAGACCTTGGGGTTTGTAACGTGGGCTTATTAGCAGTGGACTAACATGTAGGACCAATTTTATTTTCATTTCCACTTATGTGCTTAGAGTGCTTCTAATTTGCAGCAGAATAACTAATATTTGACTCTGAGCTTCTTTGAGATCATAAGAAAAAGGACAGTAATTTTTTCCTGCATTACCCTCATTCAGTAGATTCTAATTATGACTCTTGACTACCTTGTAATGAAGTCCATGCAATTCTGTAGAACAAACCCATCAGTGGAAAATTAGAGCTTTAATTTGTGTATACTTTCTTTGAGATGTAGAGTTACTTTGGGATTCTTTTACTCTCTCCTATTAAGTCATTATACATAAAACCTACATTAAAAAGGTGAAAGCCTTTTTGGAATTCATCCTTTTAATGACGAACAGCTGAAAATGAGGAAAACTACAATGATTTGTTTTGGACACATTTCTGACCCTGGTTTTTGACGTTTTCTCTAGCTTTAATATCTCAAAGGGGAATAGTGGGGACACATAAGAAGACATTTTCCTATTGAAATAATTTGTTGTATTAAGAAAAAGGAAGCTGATATCAGAACTGCTCTTCCTCTCATTGTCCCTCTTTCAGTGCTAATTTCAACATTTAAAATATTTCTTTTCAACCCAAAAGGATGTTAAAAAGTAAACAGATACTTATAATAATTTTTTTTTATAATTTCACGAAGTAATTTTTCCTTTCTTTGTTCAAGACAGATATTTGCCCACTTTGACTATTTTTTAGACTTTTAACTTATTTCTTTTTACTTGGGGATTCCAAATGTTCTTCTCTACTTTCAGCTGTACTCTCCCTGACTCTGACAATAGAGAGATGACTATAACCAGTGCCTCAGAAACATTTTTATTCCCAACATCCAGTGAAACAAATTAGAATAAAAGTGAAAATTAGCATCCAATGTAAGAACACACACTCAAGATGAGCATCACTCTGATTCCTCACATGCATTTTTTTTTATTAGACATATGTCAAGTTAAAAGAGTGGAGACTTGCAATTTGGCAATGCAAGTGCAAGCCTGAAGTCCCACTTGATCTGTGAAAGTACCTGTGATTAAGCACTAAATTGGATGCTCAGAATACCCAGGTGTGACTCTAGGTCATTAGTTTTCAGTCATTCACTGGATCACTTTGTTCTCAGGTCACCTGCATGGAATAAGTAAGTCTATAAATATTTAGATTTTTAAAATCTGCTCCCACCTCTGTCTCCACTAAATCTAAATAATTCCCAGCATGCCTGGCAGTCTCTGAGCTGTCTCCAAAGCTGCCACCACTTTGGCAGGGCTCAGTGTTTGACTGCCAGGTCTGCCCAGGACACATCAGCAGAGCTTTCCTCCATCGTGCATCTCTTGGGGGGGCAGTGTGATGAGCACACTCAGAAAGAGAGCACTGTTTTTTTTTTTCAGTGTAGAGCAGAGCTGTTGATAGGCATTTTTCTGCAAAATATCAGGAGAAAGAGGAGGAGGCAGAAGAGGAGGAGGAGGAGGAGGTGACACCTACATTTATAGAGGGTGCAGAAAGATGTGCAAGACTTTTGGAAGCAGAAGGCTGGGGTGAGTCAGAATCTCTTGGGTTTCTGTCCTGGAGCTGAGACCTCTCTGTTTCTGCTTCAGGGGCTGTTGATGCAATTTATCCAGTGCTTACTGTAAAATGAATGGACAGGGAAATTACTGGATCATAGAGAAAATGCTGATTTGGAAGGGGCCCATCAGGATCATTGGCCCCAGCTCCTGGCCCTGCACAGGACACCACAAGGGTCACACCCTGTGCCTGAAGGTATTGCCCAAATGCTCCTTGAGCTCTCTCGTGCCTGGTGCTCTGACCACTTCCCTGGGGAGCTGTTCCAATGCCCAACCAAAATATTTTCTTGATATTCAACATAAATCTCCCCTGACTCAGCTTCAGGCCATTCCTTTGTCCTGTCACTGTTCACAGCAGTACAAAGATTGGTACCTGCCAGACATCCTGTAAGACATCACTGTGCTGAAGGCACCAGGACATTGTGTCACATTTTCTTCTTGCATCTCTGGGTCTGTGATGGGAGTTACATTTGGTTTAACTGTACTTTACCTTTATGCACCAGTTTTATATAGGTTGGGCTCCTCTGAAATTGCAGAAAGCTTTTCCCCATCTAGGAAAAAATTTCATTATCCTGCCATCATTACCTAAAATAATTAAGAGGAGAAAAAAAGCTTGTCTTACCCCTGCTTCACAACAACTTTGATGCTGAAGAAGGGATTTCTTGAGAATACCTAATTAAAAATAGCAGAAAAGGGCAAGGAATGAATTATTCCTCTAGTTTTATGAAGTCAAAAAATAATCAGTGCCAAATTAAGAAGTTATCTTTTGTATAATTTTATAATTATAAGGGAGACTTTCAGCAGCCTGCCCCTGGCATCAACTTTGTCTGCTATTTCATCACTTAGACTTTAACACTCTTTTCCTTTCTATGCTAAACAGTCAGGGATATTTCTTATTTTGGAAGACAATCAGCAAAGCCGGTAAGAGGGAAGCTGCAAATTTTTCAGAAATAATGAGTAGAGAATTTATGCATTGTCTAGGCCCTACAGTGCATGAATGAGGCTTTCAATCTCCTTGCTTTTGCATTATATTTTTTGTTTGGTTTCACTAAACTACCCAAATGACAAAGATTACTCCAGAGGTGATCTATGCTCTTGCTTGCATATGCAAGCTCATGAACACACATGAAAAGCATATGTGTGAGAGTTTAAATCTTCTTTTTTCACCTTTGACCAGCTTTAGTCCCTTTTTTATGGACATCTCATCCTGGGATCCTTATCTTCTGATCACAGTCTCCAGCATTTGGTCCCCAAACACACCTTCTACTCACATCTCTGTTCACACTCAGTGCAGAAACTGCTGCTTTTCTGCAGCACCAGTGCCAAGCTCATCACATTTTGGATTTGTTTCTGCATCTGGAACAGGAAGCCTAAATTTCAGTTCTATCTGGGCTGTTGTGAGCAGCACTGGCTGCACAAGTGAGATCTGATGCTAAAAACAGAGGCAAATCAGAGAGAGCTGGTGTTTTGGTGCTCACTGCACAAAGGCTTAACATGAGATGAGGGAAGGAAGTTGCTGCAGAAAGCCTGGAGTTATTTTCTGCATGACACTAAAGTGTTTTATACACCACCGGTCTTTGCTTGAAAATGTTTGAGTTATATCCAAGTGATTTATGTGTTCTTTCTAATATGCAGAGCCAAATAGCTCAAACAAAACCATTATGGTAAAATCAAACATTTAACTTCATTTACCAAATTCTATACATTAAACTCTAGAAATGCCTTTTGAAAATATGTAGTTGGGTGTGTTTCCAGTATTACTATGTCAAATCTTTTTATGGATGTCTTGAATATTTACACTCCTATGGACAAAATGTTGAACCACACTCCATTGGCCACACCAGGCTGTGTGCCACTGAAACACATAATAAATATTTTGGAAACTGACACCAGATGCATTAGTCCAACTTCAAAACAATTCTGTTTTGTAAATGAAGCTCACTTTTTATCATTATGTGACCATAAAATGGATGGAAATCAGCAGCTGAAAACAATTCAGAAGGCAGTTCTCATTTTCAAAATGTGCTCACCAAATGAGATGCTTTGCCCATACACAAAACCAGGTTAAGTAGGGGTAAAATAATGAGATCAATGTATTTTGAATTTTTGAATCATGGCGAATCCTGGAGTTCCTTTGAGATCAAGACCCCTTTCTGTGCATAACAAGACATTCTCCACTATGGAGAATTTACAGATTAAGCAGAAAAGACTAAAAAAAAAAAAAAAAAAAAAAAGCTAAAAAGAGAAATTGTTTTGGACCTGGGAAAATAGCTGGAACAACCTTTGAAGGCTTCACAGTTATCTGGCAGGAAAGCTTGGAAACCAATTCCAATGCCCCTAAATTTCCAAACCACTGTCCTGTCATCCAGAACATAAATATTAATATTATTACCATACCAGCCATGTACCACTGCCATTTGCTGGCTGCTGTGCACACATGATGACAAAGAAATTAATGGAGTGGAATTTTTGTGCCAGAGGTAAAAATTCTGTGTCTGCCTGACCCCCACTGCTTCTTCACCAGTTTTTCTCCATACATGTTATGCGAGTTGATGGAAAGAGAGTAAAGTGGTGTATCAAAAACCCAAATAATTCCCTAGTCTGCCAGTCCAAATGTTAAGAAGTTCCAAATTAGATATTTTGTTTTTAAAATTGCTGAGTGTGGGGTTTGACATTATTTAAGGTTTTTGGTTTGTTTGTTTGTTCTCATTGGTTGGATTAGTTTGTTTTATCTGTAACTGCTTTCAGGTTTTTTTGTTTGAGTTATTTTATTGGGGTTTTTGTGGGTTTTTTGTGGGTTTTTTCTGTAGGTTTTTTGGTTTTGTTGGGTTTGGTTTTTTTTCGGTATTTTTTGTTTTTTTTTTTTTTTGTGGTTTTTTAATGTTAGGGGTTTTGTGTTTAGTTCGTTGCTTTTTGTTTTGTTTTTTTGTTGGATTTTTTTTTGGTTTTGCTCCATTTTGAGTTTTGTTTGGTTTTTTTTGTTTTTGTTTTGGAGGGTTTTTTGTTTTTGTTTTTGTTCTTTGTTTGGGGTTCTTCTTTTCTTTTTCCTGGACATACCTTAGCTATTTTAGTTTATGCTGATACGCATGCTCAGCAATGAATTTTTCATGTTTTCATGCTTTTCATCCTTCAAGCACAGAAAATAATTATTTCAACAGAAGCTAAATTCAGATTTAAGAAACTAAGGATTTATGAAAGATAAAATATTATTCCTGATATTACCACATAATTGTGAGGGAAAAAAAAAAAGGAGAATGATAAAACACTGGATCTAGTTGCCCAGAGAAGTTGTGGATGTTCCATCCCTGGAAGTGTTCAAAGCCAGGCTGGATGGGGCTCTGAGCAACATGAAATAGTGGATGGTGTCTCTGTCCATGGCAGAGGGTTGGAACTACCTGACTGGGGTGAAGTTAATCTCTAGACTTCATCCAATGTATTGGGTAGACCTCTGTTAGAGTAGGAGGTGAGACCCCTAGCAAATGCATGCACACATCAATATATGAACACATAAAGTACATATATAATTCTCACTTTCTCAAAAATGAGAAATGATAAACAGAGAACAATGGTTGATTGTGGTTATCAGAGGTGATCACAACAGCCTAAATGCTTTGCAATATCAAATCACAAGTAGATTCTCCCTGTGAGTAGCAACCGGTTCCCCTTCTGGTTCCTGATGTCACTGAGGGATGACTGTAGCAATGAAGGATGTGTTGTGTTCAGTCTGGTTTGAGCTTTATCTACAGTAGGCTTAATTAAGATCCAGTGACAGAACCTCTCACTGGAGGCAATACAACAGCCAGGGTGAACACAGCTTGGCACTCCTGGATGGATGTGTCAATCTGGCATCTCCCTGTGCATAACACACACATATTTATCCCAGAGACAAATCAGTGGTAATAAAAATTGATCCCAATAAGCTTCTAAGGTTATTTTCCATAGTCAAATCATATTTGTTTTATTAGTGTTTGTAAAGAACTGTGAAAGATCTGCAAAAAATGATGCAGAAGATATGCAAAAATATCTATGCAGTTTTGTGTGGATCGATGATTAATTTTGAACTTCTTGGCTCTTCTCTGTCAAGCGTCACTTTAAACATACATTTAGGTGATTAATTAATTACCATAATCTCATCATTTGTGCATCATTTTGATATGCAGTGATCTGATCAATTTTATGCTATGAAGTAAATTACACCTGCTCCTAAATAACACTTTTAATACACATTAAGACCGAGGGGCTGGCACAATTCTAGTTTTTAGTTCTATGCACTAATTAAATTTGTTCAGCTCAAACTTAAACATCTGAGTCTGACTAGAAGATTATTTCTTTCCAGGTAATTTTTTTAAGGGGGAAGGAGTTGGAATGGGAATGAAGGGGAATTTATGAAAAGGGAATCTGATGATTAAAAGGAACAAAATTAGCCATGTTTTTTTTTCTGTAGGGTTAACCCAGGAGGTGTCACCATGGACTAAAATAGCTGAGCTGGTGTGATTTATTCCTGTATGTTGCAGGAGGAAGGGAAGGTTTGATCTGGTGCCACTGTGGAGACAGGAGGAGCAGCACCAGCCACAGAGTAATGACATCAGTGGATGAATTCAACAAGCAGAGAAAATGTGTCTGCTTATGAGTGACAGGGCAGACACAGCTCCTTTCTCACAGTTAATGTTGCTGTTACCCAGCATTTCCATCTCTGCAGCTGACTGAGCAGAGATGTGACTGAATTTCCTTCCCAGCGCCCGAGTGCTTTCCTCACGAGCTGTGTGTGTGAATATCCTCTGAGAAACTCTGGCTCTGCATGGCTGGCTGGTGGCTCTCTGCTGGCAGAGGGTCCTGAGCCTGCCCATGACCCATTTTATATCTGCACCCTTTTCAATTTATTATACCCAGCATTCCCAGGACAGAGCTTCCAACCGAGTTTTAAACTCAGAGTTGTAGAAAGATTTCTGAATACAAAAGACAAAACACACAGGTCACTTTTTGACCCTACATTTGATGTCAAGAGCATCCCAAAGCATGAGAGACTTAGAGACTGTGTCTCAGCCAGGGAACTAAAATAGTGGCTGATTTTATATGGGTTACAGCTTCAGCACTGGTTTCCTATAAATAACTCACAGATGTCATTTGAATTACAGTCTTCAGCAAATAAGGGGGCTGCAGGCATACCCAGGAGCCTGTTAACAAGGAGATGACAAGCTTCAGGCATCTAATTGCTTTAGCTCATCACCAGTAAGACACTTGCAGTCCTACAGCTAATCTGACCAGCAATTGACTGAAAATTGAATCTAAACCAGGAGAGTTATTTAACTGACTTCAAAGGCCTGCCCACTTCCAAAAAGAAACCCCAACCCTCTATCTGTTCAGCCAGCTGCTATGCAAGAGAGCCAAAAGCTTTTGTGAATTTTCTTAGCACTTCTTCCTTAGCACCTGATGTCTGCACAGAGCAGTCCAAATATATGAAGCTAATTGCATTTCCAAATGCGATGCAGACAGATTACTAAAATATCTTCCCAAAAAACAAAGCAAACCACCACCAGACCTTGTCCTCCTCCAGTTCTAAGAATCAGAATAAGGGGACAGGACCAAGCATGTATAATCCAACATTTTATTATGTTATAGTGGCTCAAATGACTTGCACTGATATAGGAGCCTTAACTGTATCAAGGAGGATTGACATTTGAGGAGTGTGTGCCTTTTTAATCTGGAAAATAACACTAAAATATTATCCTGAAACCATGAATAAAGAACTGAGTGTATCTTTCTTCTTGCACAGATGTGACAGGGATGCTTTGAAGCCAAAGCCATATAGATATGGGGCAGTGAAGAAAGGCAAGTAAGCTTCCTATTTCCATATACTACTGGAGGAGGCTCAAGTCTGCAACTTCAGCCCTGTCCTATTACCTCTGATCTCATGGGATTTTCTCCCCATCAGTGGGATCACTCAGGGAAGAGGAAACAGCCCAACTCCTTCCCGGTATTGTAAAATAATAATAAACTCACATAATCTGCAGCCGAAAATGCTGTATGTTTTGAAACTTTTAAGGATAAATGTAGCAATTTAGTTTTTCCCCACAAGAGTAGGAATTTCCTGCAGTCTAATCCCTTTTTCCTGGGAATTGTTTCTCTTCATGATAATCAAATACATTCCTCATTTCCACTGCAAACACCAGGCTGGGCATGCCAGCCCAGCAGAATGCCAAGTGTGCATCCAATTTAAACACTTAAGAGGTCCAACTGAATTGGACTTTCCAAACACCTCATGCTTATGTGTTAAGAGAATAAAATCTACTTACAAGTACAAGCATTTGCAGGATCCTTCTCTTAGCCCACATCTTCCTGATCTTTGTCACAGAAAGCAGCTCATCAGATGTGCTCTTTTCATCTGGCTGCCCTATTCTTAAAGCTTGAGGAAATTATGCTACAAATGCATTGAAATCCTTTGTTGCTTTCAGTGACCATGTAAACCCTGTTCTCTATGCACAGTGAGGGGTTAAATGGTAAACATTCTGCCTCAAAGAAATTAAGATATGTAAACACATTCATTCCCCATCAGCAGCCACAGCCTGTGAACCCAGAGAACATTTCTATATCCATAGAATTGCACAATTGTGTGCTTTCCTTTCCAGCAGTGCAAACTCAGGTTCTCTCATTTTCGTCATTCTCAGATACACACAGATATTCAGTACAATGCCTTCGGTATACAGTGCTGCTCTGAGCCTCATTGTCACCTTCCACATTGAACATCTGACACTCTTTAGAAGAAGGAAAGGACACAGAAGAAGCTGTAAAATGTTTATAAAGAATGGGTATGGTCAAAACTCTTTGATATAAAAAATAAACCATTATATTTAGGAAATGTTTCACTTGCTGGTAGAAAAGTCTCTCTCAGGGCAAGAAGAAAGCAAGAGCCTTTCTCTTTCTTGTAGACTTCAATGGAAAAAAAGGAAAGAATGCTTCCTTCAGGTTTTTAAAGTTCCTAATAAGAAGTGTTTGAATGTCTATTGTAATTTGAACAAATGTCTTATTGTCTAAATAAAACAGACTCCACAAGAAACACTTCCTCTATTATGGATTTTTCAAACACTGAAGTTGATTTTTTCCCCCTCTTGGCTGTATCTGTTGTCCTTCCTTCAATATTAATACTGACACTTCTCTATTAACTCATTAAGCACTTGTGACACTGAATACAAAGACTCCATAATTACTATCCTTGCAATTCCACTTGAAGATTTCCACCAAGGCTGAAGTGCCTTGTTTTAGACACTGTACAGACAAAGGAAAAAACAGTCCTTGTCCCAGAGAGCATTGTATTCAAAAGGACAAAGCTGACAAAGCCAACAAAGCCAACAAAGCCAACAAAGAAAGAAAAAAAGACTAAAATAGATTTTTCCAAGATCATGCACCATGGTTTTTGTTTGAGTTTTGTTTTTGGGTTTTTTTTTTGGTGTGGTTTTTTTTTTTGGTTGGTTTTTCTTTCCAGAACAGAGGTCAAACCAGTTCTGTTGACTTTCTATTAGCTTCTCATCTGCCTCTTCATAATCCTATATAATTAATCTCCATCTATTTCAGAGTGTTTGCACTCTCAGGTCTCATTCTTCCAAATGGCTTCTAATGGTCAGGTGACACCTTACGGATTTGTGACCTGCAAGGGCTGGAAAAAATTATGGAAGAAAAACAAATTCAAGGAAGTACTAAACTTTGACAATGTCCAGCCCAAAATAGTACACTGTTTCATTATTTCACAGGAAAGAAAGACTTTATCTGTTAAATAGAAAATCCTAAACTTCTATAAATTTAGCAAAGTGTTCTGCTGCTGTGCTGCTCATCAGTATCACTGCATTGCCATGGGCAGGGGCACAGAGGGAGCTCCATCCTTCAAGGATGTGAGGTCAGCCTTAAAAAAATTTGGAGTTTTTCGAACTAGTATGTTAGGACTAGGAGTTTTTGTTCAGCTATATGTTAAGTACAACTTTAAATATTTAGTTCCCTGTGCCCACTGTTTCTTAGCAGATGGGCTGCAGGTTGTAGGTGGCTTTACGGAGATCCCTTTATTTCTGACTCTTTATCCACCATAATTTGTCCAAGAAACTCAGGATAGCACCTGTCAAACAAACACCTCTCAGCAACTGGACAATCAACATTCTTTCCTTACAGCCAGGATCTTGCAGCTTGAGATGCTCATGACCTCACTTTCTCCCAGTCTGTGAGGTGAGAGGTACCTGAAATGTGCAGTCAAGCCCTGGGGAATGGCTGGCCATGAGGGAAACAGTGGGATGCCTACCTTGTGCCAGAGCATTCAGAGTTAGACCTTCCCTATGTAATTGCAAAATAGGAAAGCCAAACAGAAATAATCAATTATTATTATTCACCTACATCATAAAAGTTTCTTTACAGTAACAGTCCTCTTTCAGCATGAAAGGCTGAGGGCTGAGGTCTGTGCCCCTGATCTGACAAAGTTTAGGAGCACAAGTTCTTCATCAACATTTCAGAAAGCCACAAGTTGATGTGACTTGCTGAGTGGGGCTGAGAGTCTCTTGCAACTTTCTCTTTGAAATAATTCTACTCTTTTGACTCTTTTTTACTTATAGTGGCTCTCCCTTAACATTGCCATTATTAAAAAAATGAAACAAACAAACAAACAAAAAAAAAGCGTAATTGGATTAACAGGACTGGTTAGTTTCTACTTGTTTCTCAAAAGAAGGGAAAGAAAAAAAGCATAATTTTGGCTTGGCATCTTTCTTTCCTATTTTCTTGAGACTTTTGCTATAAAATAATACCAGTGCATATGTTACCATCTGGGGAATGGTAAATCACTGCTTTATGAAGTCCAAAGTGTTATTATTCAATTTTAGAAAATAGAATCATAAAATAAAACAAAAATTCTTCCCAAGCAAAAGAGCACTGGAATCATTTTTAGAACTCAGTGTAAGTAATGCAAGACTTCATTTTGATATACAGGGAAGGGATATTTATAACAGCCTGGCCAGATTGCAAACAGATGTTGGTAGAAACTCAATCTATTATTAAATTAATTTACCTTTTCACCCCCTAGAGACTGTAGAACACAAACCAGATATATTTAATAAAAATAAAGTTTTACAAAAATGTTCAGCGCTGGAGTACATACAGTATGACAGTGCCAGAACCATCATCTTCTCACAGCTCTGGACATAATTGATTAAATATCCCAGCCCTAAGAGATTCTAGTCACAGATGGTTTCAGGGGTAATTATTGCCTGGGGAGGAACTCTGGGAAGTTTATAAGGAGAAGGCAGATGAACCAGCAAAGCTGATGCTACCCTATCCATGTCAAGGTCCCAGCTGATGGACAGGTGCCATGACTAGCCAGTATGGATTGTGATATCCAGGGCTAAAAAAGAGGTTTCAAAGGGGTGACTTGCCTGTTGGCACAGGAAAGGATTTGTCTTTGGTCATGGAGTGGGAATGGTGCATGATTCTGCTGAGCATTTCTGGGTGTTTGGGAAGAAATTGCTTCTGGTGTGAAACTAAGCTGCAATTTGTCACTTTTACTGTTCTTTAGCATAACGTGGAAAAAATCAGGGAAAATTCAGAGGTGCTTAAGGATTGATTTTATGTCTTCTAGAATGTGATTGTCAGGTTACAGCAACATTCTTATTGCAGGTGTTCAAGCAATGCTGAAAGAAAATGTAAATATAAGGTTTAGTGAACACCCAGCTTATAGAATTAGACAAGAAACTAGCAAATAATGGTGCATAAGCCTGTTTGCTCAGCTGGCACAAACCTGGTGTGAGCTGGGCAGCAGAATAAAGCATAGAATGTAGGATCAATTAGGTTGGAAAAGACCTAAAAGATCATCAAGATGAACCATAAAAGAGACTCTTAACTTAGCAGTAGGGACAGAAATAGCTGTTAATGTGTTAGAGCTAGAGGTGCCCTGCCTGGGTCATTATGCAGCTTAGTGAATAACCCAATAAGGTAGAGGTTCCCCTGAATGCTGTGTATTTTCTGACATGCTGGGGTAGCTAGTACAGAGTGGGGTCCACACTTCGGCCTTGAAATCCACATAAATTGAAAAGACTGGATGCCAGGTGCCCACCAAGCCTCTCCATCACTCCACTCCCCCTTCTGAGCTGGACAGGGCAGAGAAAATAAGATGGGAGACAGGTTGTAGGTTGTGTTATGTTTACAAAAATTCAGATAAATTTACTAAAGTAAAAATGAAAGGTTGTGCACACACAGGAAAAGCATGGGGGGAAAAAAGCATCAGCAAGTGATGTCTGGCCACATCCTGTGAAGCAGGGCTTCATCATGTGGAGGGTCCTCCAGAAGGCAAACATTGTAAATAAAGAATGCCCCCCCTTCCTCCTCCTTTTCTTAGATTTATGTCAGAGCAGATGTCATATGGAATGTCCCTTGGGTCACTTTGTGTCCTGGCTGTGTCTCCTCACAGGACCTTGTCCACCCCCAGGCTGCAGGTGAAGGGGGAATGTTGGAGCTCTGCCCAGCAGTTCCCAAACACTGGGATATTATCAGCACCTTGCTGGGCACCAGAGCACTGTGAGGGCAGCTGAGGGGAGATGAACTGCAGCTCTGCCAGACCCAAAGAAGCTCTGAAAAGCAAAACTCAGCTTGGAGTGATTCTTGCACTTGGAAGTGCTGCTTCCTAAGCAGATGCCTAACAGGAGTACATGCTTAACCCCAAAATGCCAGTGGGATGGGAGCTCATTTACAGTTTTACTCAGCTGGATCTTACAAAACTATTTAATTGATCCCTTGGATTGTGCTAGTTTACAAAGAAGCATGAATGTAAATACCATAATTGGGGTATCCATGCTGCCCTCTGTGTTTTTGTACTTGTAATCTCTTTTGCCAGGAGTCCCTTTCAGAGCAGGAGATTTAATTTGAGCTGAATTCCTGAAAAGTGATACAATGTTTCTGAAGGGCTGTATATGGCAATGCTGCAGGGATGGAAAAAAAATAAATTGTTTAAGATGTTCTTGGCTAGGAATAAGACAAAAGTGTATTCTGACAAGTAATAAGATTTTAAAGATAACATTTGGGCTGTCAGGAAGGGTTTTTATTTTAATGAAGCGATGACTAGGGGCCAAGCTCATTATTTTTATCTTTCTTACAAGTCTGAGGAAAATCCTTAAGGAAGATAGAAGTGGGAAATCTTTCTTTTCTTCCTGCCAAACTGGGAAGGATGAGAACTGATCCTTGAACCAGCTCCTTCCAACCCCGGAGCTTGCTCCAAGAGCTCAGGCCATCAGCATTATGAAATCCTGGGAGCTGGAAGCACCTGTGGAGCTAAAACCTGGTGCTCCCATATCCTCCTGCCTAGTCAGAGCACAGAGGGCTTGGAGCCCTGTGGAAGCAGCTTTTCCAGAGAGCCATCACCACCCTTGGTTCCATTCAGTCTGGATTAATGCGACATCAACCACCTGGTGCAGCTTGCACTTCTCTCTCTGTCCCAATGTTCTTTCAGTAGTTGCTTATGTCTTTGTTCTTCTTTCTTTCTTTCTTTCTTTCTTTCTTTCTTTCTTTCTTTCTTTCTTTCTTTCTTTCTTTCT
>JAYDZK010000056.1:4548279-4615804 GCA_034509185.1 Euphonia xanthogaster | reverse complement strand
CTCTCCTCTCCTCTCCTCTCCTCTCCTCTCCTCTCCTCTCCTCTCCTCTCCTCCCTCTGACAACCTGAGAAAGTCTTGCAGCTGAATGCAGTATTAATTCTATTTCAAAGCAAACCTTTTATTCATTTGGGGACAATCTGTGAAACAGAAATCTGTGACTGAAGTTGCTGCCAAGCCAATTACTGCAAAATAACTCAAATATGTCTTGACAGATTGCAATTTTTCCTATTGTTAGATTGTTTATTTTTTAGATCAAAAGGTTATGCTCACTTAAATTAGACTTGCATTTAAATATTCCATAACTTTGTGCATGATGGATGTGTAGGTGCATGTAGAGAATAAACAGTGAGGCCAAAACATTGCATTCAACTAAAAATGAATATTATTGATATATTTCCACTTCTTTTTTAGAAATCATCTACACATATACTGTAAGTATCATAGATTCATAAATTCTAGGACTAGAAAGAAAATCACAGTCTAAATTCTTTCATAAGCAGAGGAAATAAAAAAGAGCTTCTTGCTCAGTCATTTTTGCATCAAACATCTTTTACAATATACTAAAATGTGATTTAATATCTTTCAGTGGTGGAAAATCCACTGCTTTCCCAGGTAATTTTTTCTAGCAGTTAAGGATGTATTCTTATCAAGAGAAAATTTCTTCTCAATTTATTTATGTAATTGTCTACTCTTGAAAAGGAACAAAATCCTCCCAGGCCAGACTGTGGGTCTTTGCTCAAATGTGAGAATTCCTAAGGATGCCAATGGAATGAATACTTCCAGCAGTGTAAGCAAAGTGGGTATATGCTTTATGAATTTGTTCAGTTTAAAGTTATCTGATGAATATTTTATAGAAATATATGACAACCTATTGATTGCTCATGACATATTTGCTGCCACAGTTACTCTATTCATAAACATCCAATTGCAAAGCAAAGTAAGAGAGTTAAATCACACAGCTATTTTTGGTTCCAGAAGAAATAAAGTTTCTGCTGTGGGAAAAGGCATACATACATCTGTGCAAATGCACAAACTTTTTTGATCTGACTCCTATGCTAAATAAGAAGCTGCATTATTATTTGTGAGATTATTCTTCACAGTAAAATTATCCCTAAAAAGTCCTTAGTCAGACTAACATTTGTTGAGTTTGACAGCATTGTCTGAATTCTTTTATTCTTTCTAGTTACAGCTTTATCTGTATTTTGGACTTGCTCTTTGACACCACATTTCTTCAACCCTTAACAAGCTGAGAAATTTCTGGTTAGCTGAGCAGAAAACAAAGAGATTGCTTCATGCACAGATTGCAACACTGCTCCAAATAATCATCCTGATTGAGCTTTCAGATGTGGTTATTGATTATTGAACACATGTTTTAATTGAATGTGGACCTTCCAAAAATATTGAGTGTTCCACATCTGCCTTGAAATTCCCTGACCAGAAATGGAAGAATTCCGACATTAGTCTTTTTATCCAACCTACAAAAACCAAAGAATATGGAGTTTAGCTTGTTTTGTATTCTGGCAAAGAATTAAACTTTATTCTTTCTCCTGCATAAATTCATTTAGAGCTGAAGGCAAAAGTTTCAGAACTGGTGGACATCCCTAAATGCCTCTGACTTCATTGGATTCAGAGCTGAAAATTTAATCTCTGTAGCTCTGCAGAGTCCAAATGGTTGTGTCAGTAATAACCAATAACAATTGCTAATGTCAGTAATAACCAAACCTCTAGCCTCCCCAAATCCTTTTTATAATAGTTTTTTTCCCTACTGAGGAACATTATAGATATTAATTTGTCAAAAAGAGGGAAAGAACAATGAATAGCAAAGAAGGAATTAAAAAGAGTGGTAAAGAGGGTTCTATATTCTCCAATTATGTATTTTTTTCATTTTGTTCTTTTTGGATGAGCTTGAGCAATGCACAACATCTAAATCAGATCTCATCTTGCATGGCCTCATCTCTTTGAGAGGCTGATGAATTAATTTAAACTTTTCTTTGAGATGTTCTTTATAAAACGTCATCTCAGTGAACTTGATCTCAATACTAAGCTGTCACATCCTTCGTGGTAAAACCCCTTAACACCCCAGCCCACAGCCTGAAGGACGATGTACACCAGGAACTCTGACACTGTTTCAAGGAGGAACCATGGTTTGGTTGGGGTGTTTTTCTTGTTGCTGGGTTGGTTTTTCGGGGTTTTTTTGTTGTTGTTGTTCCCAAAGGACCGAAGCAGTACCTAGTTTGTCCTTACCTTGGAACAACAACTGATTTATAGTGGATCTTGTTCAAAGGAAATCTCAGAAAGTATTATAGAGGAGACTACGACTATATTTGTTTGCATTTTGTGGGCTGTGATTACTGCCTCTGACTGGTGGAGAAATTGACAGCTTTACATCATTCTGTTAGCCCCACTTCCCACTTCAGCCACCTGGCATGGTTTTTTTCTTTTACACTTTGGATTATTTGTAGTAGGATGCAGGAATGATAATCTGTCTCAATGACTGCAGAGGAGCTTAGGTGGGTGGTCTTCAAGGCACTCTATCATCTTAAAAAACTTACATAAAATCATCATCAACTCATCTTGGGAAGAATACTTGGAAAACATGATCCAGAAGGTGAGAGAATCTAATTCTCTCCAGATAAAATGAAGAAGGAGAAACGGGACATCTACAGAATGGGCTTAACTCATGAACAGGTTAACTCACCCTATTTAATGGCAATTTTGTAGTTGCTGCATGGTCCAAGAGATGGACACGCTCAGAGAGCTTGGTATAAAAACTCTTGCAAGCCCTTGAATGTTGCAATCCAGCATCTGTGTTCTAAACCTGCCAAGTATAACCTCGGAATGGTCACCAGGCTATTGGCTCCAATAGTAAAACATATTGAGGAGGAGTGGAAGAGGGGAAGGCAATCCAGGAACGGGAGAAGCTCTTGCCAAGAAAGTGTCACACAGATATATAGGAGCCAATTACCTTTGTAATTGTGTTTTACCAATAAAAGCCAACATTGTGTCCAGATTCCTGTAAGATCTGCTTGCTTCAGTGACAGTTTACAAGTGCAGTTAATGAGTTAATGGGAAGATACAAACTCTCATTGAAGGAGAATGACTGTATTACACAAAGAGGAAGAAAAATGTTGTGGATGTAAGGAGAAGGCATCAAACTTCACCAGAATTCCTGTTAACTCTCTCTAAGACAATTAGATACAGAGCACCAACCAGGAGAAGTCCTTTATTAGTCTATAGGTGGAAATGAAGCTCGCTGTGGAAAGGGGCACCTGTTCCAAGGTGGGTTTTTTTTATTAATGATATCCTTGATACCCACAGGCTGGTCATTGCAAGTATAATTCCAGAGTTCTTATCAGCAAAACAAATAAGCTTAAATAAAGCTCTGATATAAATGGATCAGATCTGTTGGTTTAAAGAGCCACTGTCACACATACTACTTCAAACTAAAATGCCACACCTGTAGTTAAAATCTTCACATGCAGTGCAAGTTGCTGGAACAAAAAGAGAAATCTAAGGTTATTAAAAGCAATAATAATAATAATATTAAAAGATTATCCATTTTTGATCCTAAAAGACAAACTCAGGGGCTAAGACTTCCAGTAAACTACATTTGAGTACATTACTCATCCAAGTTACTTTTGCAACCTGCATTATCATACTACTCTGATGCCTGCATCTTGTAATGCATTTATGTCCAAAGCAAAGATTTTACTAATACTATAAATGTTATTATTCCCTTTAGAGACAGGGAATGGGGGATGAAGTCTTTGCTATTTTTCTCATGATTATGTAGCAACAGACAGAATTAAAATAGAATATTAAGTCTGATTTTGTGCCTTGAAATAGGCACATTCTTTTATTCTGAATTGCCCTCATGGTCTGACTTCAGGCTGTTGCAGAGTCCAGCCCTTCCCTCTTCCAGGCTCTTCCTTCTTCAGCATTTCAAATGGACAGTCAGGAAAGGGAGTAAACAAAAAATCAAAGACCATTTCTGAAGTAATGCAGTCAGATTATTTTCCCTAAAAGTTGCTGATTGCTACTTGGAGAAGGCAGAAAATATACTGTGAAAAAAAAAATATGATGAAGAACTTGGGAAGTTGGAATTTTGTTGACATGAAAAGCAATCATAAAGAAAATTGTCACTAGGCACATGCCTTAACAGTCTTGGTCTGTGGATGCAAAAGAAGCAGGGGACACATCCAGGACTGATGACCCAATGGGATACACCATAGGGATACACCACACTCTATGATGTCATGCTCATATATATAAACATATATAAACATATATCTATAAACTGAAGGAAATCTGAGTGGTGAGCAATTACATTGCTCATCACTCATTTTGTATATTCTAGTTCTACTATTATTATTATCATCATTGTTATTATTATTATTATTATCTTACTTTTATATTTTATTAAACTGTCTCTATGTCAGCCCACAAATTTTGCTCTATTTTCCCCCATTCTCTCCCCCATCCCACTGCAGTGTGGGAAGTGAGCAAGAGGCTGTGTGGTGTTTAGCAGCCTGCCAGCTTAAACCACAACACTTACTAAATGTAAATCATCTTTAATTATGCTTATATGTTCAATTAGGGAAGAGAGGCAACTCTTTTTGAAACATCACAGGGACCTAATATTTAAAGAATATTTTCAGCAGATTTCTAATAACCTCTCAGTCAAAACCCCTTTGAACTAGAGTCCTAGAAACTTCACCTGTAAGAGTGTTAGATTTCAGGTATATATTTGTTTTCATTAGGTATGGGTTTGCAGGGAGGAACTGCCTTTGATCTTATCAACATCACAATTCTGAATGTGCAAATTTTCAGGCGTGCAGACCCATGCAAGAATAACCTCATCCCCCGAGTTCCTACTTGTGATGACCAAGCCAGATGCTGCAGTAGAAGAAGCTTTTCATGAAAATAAACATAAGCAGGAGAAATCTCTGGAAATCCAGAGATTAAATTTTGTTTTGCCATGTATATATGGCCCTGGGAAGAGATTTTATGTTCCAATAATTGCTTCTTGCAAGGGCTTTTTGGAGAAAGGGTTTTCCCTGGCTTTCTATATGTATTCTTGGTCTCAGTGCAGGTCTTTGTTCTGTTTTGTCCAGTTGTGTCAATCCTGATGCACCAAAGTGCATTTATTTTGCTTCCAGGGATTGAAACCCTGTGTAGAACATCTCATCGCCTGTTTGTGTGGGAAAAGAACATCTTGTAAAGCCAAACTAGAAAATAGCTGTGGTATTCTAGATATCATCCAGATCTAGGGCCACAAGTGTGGCACCTGTTACAGACTGCATCTGTTCCAGGAGATATTTGGTTACTGAAAGTCAGGGATTAATAAGGCAATATCTCTACGTGTTATGTTCTGGATTTTATAAATATACAGACACAAAAATGGAAGTAGCAAGTTACTTTGTGTATTGAAGAGTTTCAATGTGTTCTCTGCATCAGTAACACATATGAACATTTATCAGAGAAGAAAGAGAATAAAGACTGAGAATGGTCTAAAACACATCTGATCTGGGCAAACACTATAAATCTTCAAACTGATGATATTCATGATCTGTTTAACTTTAGTTTTCCACTGCACTGCTACACCTCCCTGGGAGAGGTGAGAAAATAGGAAAAGCTCTCTTAAATTAATAATAAGTCTATTAATATATAAATAAATGTTATGTGCGTATATATATGGAACTAAGATAACTGTTAGACGAAGTAACTGAGAAATAGACTTAAAAGGATTTTGTTCAAACTCTATTACATCCTTGCTCTAAATATTGAAATTTTCCAAATTTAAAAAGTAATTTCTTCCCCCATTCTGCCAAAAAAATCTATAGTCCCCAGCAGCTGAGACAGAGTCACAGTACCTGTCTGTACTTGGAGTTAAATTTGCATACATAAGCTTATTGAAGCAGCGTTGAGAATATTTCTTACCTAGTGACTTGCAGGTGTTCTGTAAGACAGGATTTACTTCGTTTGCTGGATCAGCTCTCAGGCATTAAATTCCTTGAAGATTAGTTTTAGTCTGTGCACTTAGCAAATAAAGGGAGATACTGGTCAAGTGGCCCTAAAGCTTCTTCCTCTTTCTTTTACTATCCTATGAAATGGGATTGCCTGGGAGAAATTCTGATGCTTGGAGTTTAATGAAACCAAGTATGTGGGGTTTTATAGGCTTGATACTTAATTTCCACCACTCCCATTGACTTAACATTCTCCTGTATTTTTTGTTCTGCAGTTTCATATGTTTAATAATTTGATAGAGCTTATGGCCAGAAGGTACCTTTAGATCATCTAGCCTAGGTGCTTGCATATCATAACCCATTATATTTCACATGCATGAAGCATTTTAAGCTCAAAGACTACATTTAAATGGAAGTTTTCCAGTCTTTAGAAGACTGAATCCTGTGCTGCAGATGGAGAACAGGAGGGAACACAGGTAACAGCTGTGTCCAGGTGGCTGCAAACACAGAGAATGGATTATTTGATACTTCAGAAAAGAAGAAAAAGAACTATAAACACTGCAAGCTGATTGTGTGTGAGGACCAAACTTTCTGAGTCATGATAGACTGGCTGGAATCTCGCAGTATGAGGATTAATTTTGTCCAGTTTTAATCACTGAATTTAGACTGAAAGCTAAAAAGTAAATCCTGGACAAATTCACGGCTGTGTTTTCACCAAGCAGCTGTAGAAAGGGAGCAAGTACAACAATCCCAACATTCACCTCCCTTCTGCTTGGCAGGCTGGAAAACGGGGATAAAGCAACACAATTCCTGTATAAAGCTCCTGACTACGTCAGAGCTAAAGATTTTGAGTATTGATATTTTCATTCAAAACTACTCAAAATCTGTGACATCTCATCTCTATACAGCTGTGGTTCTGTCCTCTCCAGTCAGCTTGAGCAAAGTCTGTTCAATGAACACTTTACCATAGCATTTGAAGTTTCAACATAAGCTCTAATTAAAAGACATAAAAATCTTCTCACCTATCCAAGGTTTCATTTTCATGGTTCCACAGGAGTGATTTAGAATAATTCTACTTTATAGACTGTATAATAAATAAGGCCAATCTCAAAATCTCAAAACAAACTGAAGTGAGGTAAGTAGGTTATAAATCTGGAGAATCTAGTCTGCAAAAGAGAAGGAATTTTCATGGGTTTAATATGTGATTAAATTATTTTTAGCTGAAGGAAAAAATAATCATACAAGACAAATATCGAGATGCATAATTAAGTTACTAAGGAATGTACCATTCCAGACGTATGTCATAAACCACAGAATCTGCAGCCTCTGCTCCTACTGTGGGTGACACAGGCAGGGGAGAGGGTTGCTGAAATGACTGACATCCTTGGAAGCTTTAACTTCTCCATCTTCCACGGATAATTTTTAAAATTATCACTGGAGGGGTATTAGCACTGGAGTGCCAAAGATAATTCTGAATGTATAAACCTATTCCCAAATAAAATGGCATCTTCCAATGTGGTTTTAATTTAGTGAATGAAATCTTCCAGGCTTAAATATGACAGTGATAAAGGATAATAATGTGCAGCCATATCTTGAAATTCAATCCATTTCAGTATTCAACAAGCTATTGCCACCTGCTAGAAGAGGAAAATTCATCATTTTTCCTTACCCAATAAAATAAAATCAATAATTGTGGCGTGTTTCTTGCTCACCAGTGTTTCTTCCATGGTATTCTAAAGTGCATCTGCAATACTTTATTCTCTGTATATATAATTTTTATAATTATTTCTACTCTCATATGCACACCTGCAAAATACCATTATTTGAGAAGCACGACTACCCTCCTCTTGCCTTCATAAATGTCTGACTGAATGCACAGGGAATTTGGGGAGTGCAAAGAACTAAGAAATGCAACTTTACCAAGAACAAAAAAGCCTGAAACCTTACACCTGCCTGCAGTAATTGTACATTGCAAAAGAGCTCTGATTTCCAGGAGGATAAAACAATCTTTCAACACAACAGGTAAGTGTTAACTGTGGAGTGGACGAGGTGGTGATTAAGGGCACAGCCCTGCCCTCCCAGGTCCTGAGTGGGTCACACAGATTTTGAGCCAAAGAGGAACAGGTTGAGTGCAGGTGTTTGGGGAATGAGAAGGCAGCAGATGGAAGGGCTGACTTTGTTAGCACTCCTAGTAAAATTTAGCAAAATAATTTTGGTGACTTTTATATTTATTGAAAACTTTGTAAACACGCAAATTTACATCAAATGGAGTGAAGATTTTTTCTTAGGGGAATTTTTTATAAGAACTCATGTGTTTTTCTCCAGAGCTTCTGGAACTTATTAAAGTGGGAAGTGGTGTCATCTTTGTGAAGGAGAAGGTGCTTGGGAAAGGCCTTTCACTGGGATCTGTGTGATAGACTGGAGTGGAGACCATGTCAACAAGGGCTTTGCAGCAGTATTTTTACAGGGTTTCTGAGATTATTTTCTTTCCCCTGCTGATGTAGAAATCATAGAAGCATGGAATCATTAAGGACTAAAAAGACTTATAAGTTCATCAAGATCCATCATCAATCCACATTATACAGTCCACTGTTAAACCTCTTCTCCAAGTGCCACATTGACACATTTTTTTTTAACATATCCAAGGATGGTGATTGCACCACTTCCCTGGGCAGCCTATTCCAATGATTGGACACCTTTTCCAATAACTGGCCACCTTTTCAGGAAAGAAATTATCCTCCTGTGAAAGTGGTTTAGTGGACATGAATCATAGAGTGAACCCAAAATTTGCCATCAAACTGCAGGTGGGTGACCTCTCTAGAAGGAATGAGGAGTTACCACTACTTTTAAGAAACATACAGTTTCCAGAAGGGACTGGGATTTTAATATTAACTATGCTGTCATTTTACACAAATGCAGCAACACCCATGTTTTTCAAGCTAGCAACATAATTTCATATTGCTGCTCTGAATCAGGCAGAAATGGGCAAGAATTGGGGTTACAAGTAGCTGCAGATGGTTTGTGATTGATCAAACTGCTCCACAATGCGTCCACTTAGAGACATCTTTTAAGGCTTTAGCCTTGACTGGCACACTTGCTATTGAAAAATAGCTTAGAAAAGCTATTTCTTACAAAAACATTTCATATGATTCAAAACAAAGTATGATCATAAGCAAAAGAGCAACAGCAACAATTTGGTCAATCTGAAACAATTTGCTATGATCAGAATTAATATGATGCATGTGGCTCTAAATTTGAAGCTCCAGCATTTTACAAGGAAAATACTTCTGCTGGTAACAAAATTTGTACACACACAAACTGCCAGATCTTTTCTTAAAGTCAAAGCCAAGATCAATCTTTTCTTATCTGCTTGTTAATGACATGTACACTGTGGGTAAATATCACTTGCAGTTCAGAGACCTTTGATATTTAGTCTCTGCACCGCATGTGGAAATCCTGGGGATGGAATCTCATGCAATCACACTCTGTTAGGAAATTTGGATTTGGAAATTGAAAGCTTATCAACAAGGAGATACCTAATCAAAGCATTGCGGGGTCTTCCTATGGTGTCTCTAGTTCATTTTCTATCCAGCTTCCTTACTCTAATAATGATATATTGACAGCTGGATTGATCTCTGCTAACAGTCTAACACATCTGAAAATTTTCAGGGCGACAGCAGGAGTCATCCTGACAAATATTGAAATGTCTGCACTGCAATGCTGTTGGCTAAAGAAGGTGATAGGAGTCGTGGTGATGTAAAACATCCCTACTCTAAATCATCATCTTTAATTACATATCAGCCTCTGACCTTTCTGGACATCATTTGGTAATTACTTTAAGGCATCCTGCAGATTGTGAAGTTTTCCTTAAGTAGGAAAAAAAATAGTAAAAATTTCAATGCTTTAGGAAAAAAATATACATTCCTTCTCCAAAAAATAGATTTTCGTTAAAGTTTCTTTCTGAAATTGTCTTTATGAATGAAAAAACTACAGAAAAACATGGACTTTCAGGTGAATCTGGAAAAGAATTATAGGCAGACTTAGGAGTTTCACCAGGTGAGTTTTTAACTTTTTTTGATTGAACTGTTTTACTGAAAAATATGTTCATGCATCCAAAGAACAAAATAAGAGATCAGAAAAAATATTAATATTTTTTAAAAGTAGAATATATGCAGAATTTTTAATCATTGACTTATAAGTAAAGATAGTAACCTTTTATTCAAATAATGTAGACAAAAAGGTAAGCATATTTTTGAACACAAAGAAGTGGGTTTTAAAGCTGAATTCAAACTAAAACCAAAATATTAGCTTAGTTAAATGAGTATCAGGTCACAAGTCTAGAAATTATGATTGCTACCAAGGAATGGAAGGAATGTTGTCAAGGAACACAAAGGTATCGGTGGCCAAAGGGAGAAATAATATAATGTACCTCAAAGTCATGGCAGATGTAATCCAGGTTTTTGGTAATCAGTCAGGACTTGAGTTTTAGTTCTTAGACTATTTTTAAGAAGGTTTTGTAAGGATTTTTTCTTCTCACACCTGAATCAGTAGAGAGTAACTGTTTTGTAGGATGTAGAATCTCCCTGACCAGAGGTGGTTTTGTCCATTATTTATTGTCTGCATAGCTCATTCCTGTGTTTTCATTTCACAAGTAAGACAACTGGTGAAAGGCATGAAGTGCAATATGTTCTGCAAAAAGAAAAATGAAAGATTAAAGGCTTTATGAATCCACTGTGGAAATGTTTGCTGTGGTTGTAGTGGAGATGCTTAAGTACAGTTTAAACTTCTTCCTCAGCTATGATCTACATCCCTTTGTCATGTTTGTGGCCTACAGGGAGATTTTTTTCTGATGAGTTTAGAGACTTTCAGACTGTGAATGGTTGGAAGAGCTCTGAGCAGATATGATCTCCCCATATAAGTTTAATGTATAATTAAACAAGTCACTTAATCATATTGTTCATCAATCTCCCCCCCCAGTTTCCAGGGCAGGATGGTCTGTAACACTTTGTGCCTGTGATTGTGGAAGTAATTCTCGTGATGTATCTGAATGTTTCTTTTACAAGAAGCTATGCCCCTGGAAAAGTGCCTTGTTGGATAAAATTCCCCTCTTAATTATTTAGGTAGGCATCATGAGTGTTCTCCTCAAAGTAAAAATATTGGTGTCCAAGGACATGCCTGGGTAACACAATTTTTCATGATGTGGTTTGGATGTGTTCATGGAAACAGATGTGATGGTTTGCAGGTTTTTCACAGATTTCAGTTGGTAGGTTGTTTATGTTTCTGTCTTTAGTGTTTAAAAAATGAAAATCATACTAAAGGATTCCTGACAAATGTAATGATGTTTGTTACTGAAGCAACAATAAAAGTCAATAAAAAATCCAGATTTCTCTAACAGATGGTAAAGTTATAATCTTTTTATCTTAGATACAACATGAACTTCATGGCATGATAGCTAAAAAAATTAAAAAGTCTGCATTAACTTTGATGTAAACAACTTATTTCAGATTAGAGATATAAACTATAAATAGAAACTGATATGATGATATTTATTAAAAAAAAAAAAGAGAAAAGCTGTAGACAACTATCAAGTATGGAATTTAAAGAAATAGTCCATGATAACTCAGAATAGCATTCCTTATAATTTCTGTTTCAACATATTTCTATGCAATACAGAGCAGTGTAATTTCTTTTCAGTTCATAATGACAAAAAATGTCATTATGGCCCAGATTTAAATGTTGCACCCTAGTGCATTGCAGATTCATTGCAGGTATGGAAACCCAGCACCAGCAGCACCTGGGAAACTGTGACCAAGCCTGAATGTGAATCCATGTAAAACTCCCTGACTGGTGCTCTACCCACTCTTCAGGATGGGACTTTCCCTGGGATCATTTCTGTGCTTTCATATGCAAGTCAAATAGTGTGACATCCAAACAGGAATTTCCAAACAGACAGAGACATTTGTTCTGGAAGAGTCTGGGCTCTGGAAGCAGGCTGGCTGCAAAAATTAATATTCTTGTAGTCAGTTTGGAAAATGTAACTTCAAATCAAATTCATCTCTCCAAACATATGAATAAATCTTGTTCAGATGAAACAGAAAATAAAGGGGTGGGGGGAAAGGTAGCAAATGAAAAACTGAATGCTTAAAGAGAAAAACTAATATATTTTCTTTCCTGTCCTTTCTAGTTGAAAACTAGCCCTAGATAAACAGTTTATGATAACTCCTGCTTTTGCTTCTGTTTGCTTTCATTTTGTTTAGCTACCTTAGAAAAAGAGGGTTGTGTAGACTTTTGGGGGAACAATATGATTCAGGGATATTGTGAGGATCACACAGGGCTGTGTGAGCTCCCAGCATCACCAAAGGTACAAATGGGTTCAGACCTGCTCAGGCACAGGGATGTCTGGCAGCCAGGGTTAAATGTGCTAAATTCTAAAGGTACAGAGGAGACAATTGTTGATGTGGTTGCCCTGGTGATCTTTTTTTTTCTTTTTGTTCTTTTACAAGTGTCCATAAGAGAACTTTTCATTTTGGGTTGAGCAAAATAATGCTTTTTATTTCAGCAAAAAACCATTCCCTCTCTCCTCCACCCCCTATGCCCCCACTGCAAGTTTTACACTTAGCTCAAATTTTATTGTTGTTTTTGTTGTTCTGTTGCTACCATCACTGTTCTTTTACCAATTTGGCAGCTAACACTGAAAAAAAAAAAAGATCAATTTTTCACACAGCTTGACTCAGGAATATAAGTTGGTTCTGGGCTTCAACCAAACACGAGGCTCTCAATGTTCCCTTCTTGGTGCGTGCTCGGGAAGGATCTCTCCTCCAGCAGCCTGTGCATCCTTTATTGCTGCTGCCACAAGGGTGACAACCTGTGTCAAGCCGGGAGGGAGCTGAGCCTGGCAGCAGCCACACACTCAGCTACAGCCTGCTGTCAATTTTACCTGCCCACAACTCCTCCCAGGGGCCTGAGCCTGCCAGAGTTCACAAAAAACAGGACAAACAGTGCTGCTTCCTTTTTTTTATTGTTATTATTTTTTCATAAGGCAATTCAGGTGCTCACAAAACAGGTTGAGCTGGGAGAGAAGACAAATGACAAGTGATAAGGGGCCACCTGTGAAAAGAGACCTTTTTGTCTTGGTATTTGCACATACAAGTGGAATTCGTAGTTAAATGGAACAGAACAAGGAGAAAATAAATTCTCTCTGATTTATACTTTGGGTAGGACAATTTTGGGATCTCAGATGTCAGGTGTTTGCAAGCTGTTAGGAAGACAATATTCACACACGTCCTCATGCCTGTGGGAGTGGCACACTGGGTTATTGGGAAATGCAAAGATTATTCCTGCCTTTTGTAACCCTGTTCGGAAGAGAGGCATTGGCTGTAAGAAATCAGGCCCTTTATTTGAACCTGGTGAATGTTTTGTCCCTCTTGAAGATAACAAGCAAGGTGTCTCTGCACAAAATGTCCTTGGTCATTGGTAGTTTTCTGTGCCTTTGACTCTGCAGTGTGTTGATGAGAAGTTTGACATCATCTCTAGGGGAAAAATTCTAACTGATATCCTGTTCCAAGAAGCCTTAAAAAAAAAAAAAAAAGAAGAAAAAGAAGAAATAAAAAAAGATGATTTTCTGTACAAAACATGCCTTAGCACCTTAGGCATTGCAAGGATCCCAAGCCAATGTGCTGAGGCACAGCATAGCAACCGTCACCAGGGAAAATGTCAAAACTCTGTGACATGCAAAAAAGGAAAAGAAAGCAGGCAACTGGGGAAAGTTCCAGCTTCCCTTACATCTCTCAGAAATTATTTAATTCCCACCTCTGGCAGATAAAATGCAGTTATACTGCCCTGAATCTAACATAATAAAAAAGGGGAGAAAAAAAATCACGTGTTTGAAAATATATGAAGTCGTTGAAAATATTTGTAAAGGGGGATGTAAACTTTGAAAAAGAAAAAAAAATGAAAACTCAGATTTTTGTAGTAAAATGCAAAAAAAAATGCTAGTTGTCTTCCATAATACATTTGCTCCCTAAATAATAAGTCTTCTTTTTTGCACCTCAGATCTCCAAAGAGCAAGATCCATTTGTTCTCTTTTAATAGCTACAAAGCTTAAGGCATGTATTGTTTAAAACAGATATTGGAGAGGGATTTTGTCAAAATTACAACATTTAGTGTTCTTTTAGTCCTTGCTTAGGGGATGATGTGGAAAATCTCATATTTTACTTTTAAGACTGTTTTTAAACAAAGATGTACCATGACAGAATCCCATGGCAGGAATCAGCCCATATGCAGATCACATGTAAAAATATGAGGACATGCATCAACTGCTTAACTATGTGACCAGTTTTCTTCTGAGATTTTTTTCCTTTCTTTTACCCACGATCAAGGAATTTGACTGCACTGCAGCCTGTTTTGATTTAGAGGTACCATTACATCTCAAATGAAGAAATGAAAGAATGAAATCTTTATACCACTGCCTAAAGAGGGCCTACAGGAAAGCTGGAGAGGGACTTTTTACAAGGGCATGGATAAATAGGACAAGGGTGAATGGCTTTAAACTTAAAGAGTGCAAATTTAGATTAGATATTGTGAAAAAATTCTTTGATATGAGGATAGTGAGGCCCTGGCACAGGTTGCCCAGAGAAACTGTGGCTGCCCCATCCCTGGAAGTTTTTGAGGCCAGGCTGGACAGGGTTTGGGGCAACCTAGGACAGTGGAAGCTGTCCTTGCCCATGGCAGGAGATTGAAACTAGATAACTTTTTGAGTTCCTTCCACCCAAACGATTCTGGGACTCAATGCTGTTTCTTCTAGGCAAGACCTGTTTATTTATCCTCTAGGAACCTTGCATTATTGTTTTCTGAGCAGTAATTACCAATATGACAAGCTGAAGCCAGCTTTTTACTTGGGCATTAGGGTATCCAAAGTAGATGTCTTGACCCTTTCTATTCCTCCAGCACTAAAATATTTAAAATCTCTGAGTAATTTTCATTTTTCAACCTGAAGAATATTTTCCATTAACTCTGCCAAAGAAAATTGAGGACATATTGAAACAAGGTTTTGTATTTTTTTTTCTTCATTTAGTCCTTATCTTAAAATTATTTACTTTTCTCTTGAATCATTGTCTACAGAACTTTGGCACTGTCATTAAGTAAATTAAAAATCTTGAGCTAAAGAACTCAGAACAGGGAAGAGAAGTGACTGGGAAATTTTAAACACTAATTTTGAAAACAACGTTGGTCTGCTGGAAAAAAGTATAAGGAAAATATCACTTTTGAAAATCTGTAAATTTAGACTATGATTAGTTAAATAGAAGGGGAAAAGAAGTGTTTATTAAGATAATGTCTTCTAACTGAAGAGTTAAAAAGATAAATGTCACATCACTTTTTGATATAGCTCTTCTTTAATAAAAACCTTACTATTTATCCAAATATTTTTTTAACCTTTGCATCCTCCAGACTCGCAGGAGACATTGTATGAAATCGTTACATCTACCAAAGTTTATCTTCTGTACGTGTGTACAGTCATTAATATTTTATAAGATTTTGTCCAATTCAGAATTGAGAAAACCTGTTAAAATGCCTTAACTTACAGACCTCATCAATCTCTAAATGTGAGACCATTTAAAATAAACACAGAGATTATAGTAGGGAGAAGATAAGCAAACCAGCAATCTTGCTGTGAGCTGTTCAAAATTGCTCATGTTACAGCAAATTTTCTGTTTTCTTGTTACAGTACTGATGAATGAATGGTCCTGGGAAGGCAAAAGAGAGCAAGTTTGGAACACACCAAGAAGCATATCTGGATAATTCCCTGCAACTGGAAATCATTGAGACAAATTCTGTCACTACATCTAATTAGAAACTCAATAATTTTATGGCTATTAGCACCACAAACTAAATCTGTAAGGAATGGTATTCAAATATCACAAATCAAGGCGTAAACTAATTGTCCAGCAGGACAGATGCCCTCCGAGTTTTCATCTTTTTTCCTGAAAATAAAAGGCAAAAACTGAGAACTGAATGAACACCCATTGTTGGATGTTGGATCCTCCCTTTGTAGGGGATGGGATAAATGGTGTATTAATGTAAATCTCCTTGTCCTGGATAAGTCCACTATTTAATACATAGCACCTTTCCACTGCATCATATTCCTAAGTAACTTAAATTAGAACTGTGCCCAAGATAATTAAAAGAGATATGAAGAATCAAGGATTATTATTTCAGGATTGCTGGCAGAAATTTTCCTATACAAGAGACTTTTTTCTTTTCATTTCCCTTGGTGGGTAAAATCAGAGATGATGATGTGACCCCAGCTTTCCAGGGTGAAACTGTTATGACAATTAATGGGGAAAAGAGAAGGACATGTCAGGACAGACCCCCATCTCTATACAGGAACATATATTAGGGGCTATATCAAATTTTTCTTTCTTAAAAGGCACAGAAAGAAGAAAAGAAAGGAGAAAGCATCTTGCCTTAACATTAGGATGCCTCTATTTCATTGTTTGCCTACAGGGCTGCCCTGAATCCTTGATCCCATTCCATCATAATACAAGCAGCAATCATTTTTTCTTCAAAGGACAAAGTGTGGCCACTTATTGGGAAAAAAAAAAAAAAAAAGAAAAGAAAGGAAAAGATATGCCTCTCCTAGCTCAGAAGATCCTTACTAGGAAAATCCACCATTTGTGGGAGATTTGCAAGGACACATCTAAGTAGTGGTTATCAGGAGCTGGGAGGGTCTGTGAGAGAAAGGTCAAGTCTATACATATCCTAAGCATTTGCTACTTGCTGTTGCCAGGCAAAGGTTAGCAGGCTAAATGAACCTTATGTCTAACCCCATGTGGTATTTTTTGTGTTCTTATCTGAACTCCTGTCATGCTGAGCAGAGCAGCTCACACCTGACATTTTTCCCTTTATGGCCTTTTAAGCCACTAAGTCTGATTGGTACAGCATCCTTAGGGAGTGGGAAGATGCAGGGCAGGGGGGAGAAGGGGGCAGGCACTTGTAAGTCAGGAAAAGGATATCTCTCCCCCACAGGCTTTCAGTCATCTGCACAGCCGTTCCTCTCTGTCCCTTCCCTCAGTGACTAAAATCTAAGGCACTCTGATCCTCAGTCTTCAGGATCAATGATTTTGGTAGATGCCCATGAAAAGTAAAAAAAAAAACAAAAAAAAAAACAAGGACAATCTCTCTTTGTTAATGAAACATTTAAATCTTAGATTTTAATCACATGTCAGGACACTCAAAGTTAAGGTTGCCACAGCAACACTACAATAAAGCTCTTTGTGCAGAGCAGTTAGTGAAATGCATAGTTTAATTAAAAATTGTCTCAATTAGCTGTCAGTTTTCATCCCCCCAAATCCTGCTCTCTTCGTCTCCCTCTCTAAAATGTCATTGAAATGGGGGGAAGGACAAGAACCGTGCTGGCAGAGCCAGGCAGGCAGGGCCTGAGTTTGGGTCATGGTGTCAGAGGCCAGTGCTATGCACATAAAGTTTGCTTCCCACCTGTGCAGACCTCTAATTTCATCATGAGCTGGCAGAAGCAAAAGATTTGCTAGAATCTATGGGGGAAAAACCCTCAAATCCTGTCCTGCTTTCTGCCTCTGTGAAGGGTCTTCTTCTAACAGATGTTGGCATATTTTGGGGACACAAAACATAGAAAAGTGCAAAGAGAAAGTGGGAACAACTTCTGGGGTAGCAGCATTGTCCAGTGCTTCGATGATCACAAATGGCAAGCACTCACTGACCATCAGTGGCATCAGTCAACTGCTCTGTCTCAAAAGAGAAAAGAAATTGCGGTGATACTGCTACTTCCTGCAAAAATGACACCACGGTGCTCAGTTTTTATGGGAAAAGCACCTTGGGATCCTCAAGGGGCAATTATATAGAGAAATGTCTCATTAGCATGACAGGGTGATTTTGCCTTGTGCTTTGTGCAAGGCAGGTGTCACTTCATGTCCTCTCTCACCTCCCGGTTTGGTTCCTGCTGTGCTTTGCCGCCCCTTGGTGAATCACTGGTGTCCCATGCCAGCAGCAGCATGTCACACCTGGCTCAGCCCTGATGCTGAGCAGGACATGGTGAGGGCTGGCCCATTCAGCATCCACCTTCCCCCTTCCACTCCCCAGGCTGAGGTCAGAGCCTCCTGCTCAGGAGGCAGCAGCCATGGCAGAGCAGCCCTTTAAAAGACCGCAAGAGAAGCAGATTTGACGTGGACTCATGGGGAAGGAGCCGACAGAAATGAGAAGAGGCAGCCAAAGGTCACTCTGGCCTGCCAGCTGTAAAAACAATCCAAGTGACATGGCAATAAAATCCAGGCTTGGGAGCAACCTCCTCCAGCTCCTAATGGTGCACTCGCTTACCCCTCGGCTCTCCTGCCTGCTGCCTGCAGAATGCCAACACGGAGAGCAAGGGAAACAGCAGGAGGTATAAGGCAGGGAGCAAGGGTTGCACAGAGGGAGAGGAAACTCTGTCTGGCAAAAGCCAGGGATGATGGGGGGGTGCAGCCACTGCAGGATGCAGAGATCCAGCTTTTTAAGTACATTTCAGCAGAGCACGTTTGCTCCTAAGAAATCTAATATCCTTTGGGTCAGTGCAGGCCAACTGTTAGATATAAAGAATTCATAGCACTTGCAATCCCCAGATGAACCATTTTCAATTCTTCATGTTTCTGCAAAGCTGTTGTGCCGATCTATCAGCAGTGGCTGTGCTCCATAACGAGGGCCATCTCCTGCCTTAATGCCAAAGTGTAAATATTGCATTGCAGCAAGCAGCAGTAGATAATGCATAATAATGAGCTGGGTTTGTTAGATGATGTTCTAACCAGAGCTCTTGGAAACAATGCATCAAGTTTAAAAAAACAAAACCAAAACCAAAGACAGAGAGCAAAAAAAAAAAAAAAAAAAAATTCTCCAGAAAAATAAAAATAGCCCTTGTGTTGGATGTAGAAGTGATCACTTACAATTTGGAAAAATAGATAACATGGTCAGAAATATGAAGGCAAGGATAAAATACCAATTCTGATCTGATAAGCTGTTGGAGTCATCAGTATAAACTCACTTATATACCAGTAGAGCTCTAAACAGAGTTGAATTTTCATGCTGGATAAATGTATGTTTTTGTGTAGTCTCTCTTAAATAATGAGGCAGGAATTCTAACACATGATTACACATGATGAAAAGAAATATTGTTTGAGCCAATAGTAATCAAGTGTGAGTTTCATAATTTTCATAGCTAATTTTTCCAATTCTCATCAGTAACACATTTTTCTCTCCCTCAAAAGGCAAGGTACAGCACTGCAATGCCTGTCAATCTTCTTGCTTTGTAACCCACAAGCACTTCAGAAATCACTGAACCACTGCTTGGCAGAGACCAACAAAATCACATGAATGCAGTGTGAGTTATCTGGTTCATGTATCTCCATCCAAGAATTTTAACAATGTGGGCCAAAACTGAGGGCAGTTTGCTCTCTTTTTCATGCATGATATGCTAATGTGGCAGGAAACAAGGCAGTGGCCAGTGTTCAAGTTTCCCACTGCCAAGGGGATGTGATGTTTGCAGGCGCCCACATGGATCCCACCTGGCTCCCTGATGCTCCCTTGTGCAGCTCTCAGAACTCAGATGGAATCAAGGACTGACAAGTTGCTAAATACCACCAGTTTTCGTGGCAAGCACTGGGGGCTGGTGGAGTTCTGCATCTCCCAAGATTCAGCTCCGAAGGTGCCAGTAGTTTTACAATTCTATCCGCTAAGAAACAGGCTGAGGAAACATTTTGTACAGATCAGCACACAGGCTAGGCAGCAACATCTCTTACTCAGAGCAGGATAAGGATCTATAATGCCAGGATGCATTTCCTCACAGGCTGCAGTAGTGCTGTTTCCAGGTGTTTATTCCTTTCTGAGGTGTCCAGGAAAGCAAGTATTTGGCAGGAAGTCTGTTATTTAAAGGTTTTTCATAATTAACTTTGCACTGAAGAAAATGGTTTGTACAAACCCAGTTCCATCCTGGGAAAAGTCAGAAAGCCCAATAGTACCTAAATCTTTGAAATATCTGTGCTAAGGCTGGGATTGGTCTCATCCAAATTTGACCATCTAAGATTAGGCACCCTTACCAATCATCTAGGTTTTCTCACTAGTGCTTACAGGAATAATATACCAAAGGCAAGGGACTAACTTTTTCACCCTACATATCTACTTTTGGCCAATAATAAATTGCCTTAACACACTACAAAATTCTTCTCCACTTCATTTTAAAATCTTCTACACAGATTTTTTTTCCCCAGCACAAATGAAATAGGAATACAATGGAGTATGAACACCTAGGGGGTTATTTAGCATTAGCAATGAGATGAGCCCCAGTGGTAGATCATATTCCCCAGGAATTCAGTTGAGAAAAAAGAAGTTTGCTTCAGAAAACAATACAGTTGAAGCCATGACTTCAAAAGTATAACAACAATTGGGCAACATTTAATGTGAGATGCTTTAAATGGATTAAAACAGGGAATAAACTGATAGTGTGTTATCTGGAAGCCTGACAATAGAATCTAGGGGCTTCCTGGGTATATGGATTCAATTTTGTCTAGACAAAGCACTAAAGAAACAGGAATGATTAAAAAAAGAATAAAATCCAAACCCTAAAAAAAGAACAAAAGAAATCCACAAGTAACTGAACATCGTAGTTCCTATTTTTCATTTCTCATTGTAAGGAGAATTTCTTTTAAGCACATTTGATAGGGGGAAAAAAAAGACTCCTTCTTGGGCTTGGGTACTAACACAAACCACTATGCAAGAAGCCTAAAGCTGATCCAATACAACTTAAAAAAGATTACTTTTTTTTTTTTAATGGTGTTTTCTTATACATTAAGAATAGACAGCTAAAAACCAAGAAGAACATTGAAAGTCAAGACTAAATGCCATTTATAACTGGTAGTATGGACATAAAATACTACTAAATGCCTCAATTTCTATTTCCACATGAATTTGGCGTATTTTGCATACTGGACTGGAAACTAACTGGTTACTACTATCCTGTCTATTGCTATTTGGTAGTATGACCTACTAGCAGAGAAAAAAAACCCACAAACCCTCAACTGATTCTATGCAATGTCTTCAGCTGTAAGAGTGTATAAACACTTGAATATAGAATACCTTGTAGCCAAGAGTGGCAGAGTTATTCTGTCACTGCTTTTGTCACCCTGTTTATTTTTTATCATGTGAATCTTCAAATAACAGAGAACAACAACTTATAGGTTATATCTTTATCTGTACATTCCTTTGAGCTAAAACAGAATAGAGTTCACCCATCCTGCTGCATCCTAAGTCAGCAGTTCAGCAGCTTTGAGAGTTTACTCACCATATAAAAATGTATCAAAGCAAAAATCTTTGCTTTGCTAGGCAAGACACATTTTAGGAACAAAACCATTTTTGTTCCAGAATGCTTCATCAGTTAAAAACATAGAGAGATTTCAGATACAATGTGATTATGGAAAACTGTTCTTTAAATCTACTAAGAGTAATCAAACATTTTATTTTCCAATATTCTTTCTGTATGGGTTTTGTCAAATACCAAATCTCCCTGAATCTGAGAGTGCTTTATTTGATAGAAAACAAGATTTTTATCTTAATCATTGTGTCTGAAATAAAGAGAAATATCTGATGTCAGAGATACAGATTTTTAAATTATCCATGAGTACTCTTAAGTATTTCCTAATTATTATTTGTATACCTTAATGGAATTTAAATTCCAATTTAAATGAAAGAAAAAATCTTATATAAAATCGTCTTCTGTGATTTCCACTGTTCAAAATGTAGATACTAGTAAATTTGCAGCCTTTTCAACTTGTCTAAAAACTTATTTAGGCATTTAGTTTTGTATTTAAAGTACTCTGGATTCTGTCCAGTGGCTGCTGCTGTGAGTGGAAGGCTTACATAAATTCACATATGTCTTTAAAGGAAAAAAAATTGCTTTGGGAATGCTAAACAACCATAGAAATTAATGAGTTCTTTTTAAAATACTGTCAAAGGTTCATCTGGGAAAATACACATCACTTGGATAACTTAAGATCAGCTCCTGTATTAAAACAGAAGATATTTCACTGCTGGATTCTAAGAAAATAATGAAGCTTTGTGCTCAAAACATGTGTGTAGAAGCCAAGAAATTTCCAGTTTTATTATCAGATCAGCTAATGACTCCCAAGGTGGCCACAGGAGCTTAATACATCTCTTTCTGTCTTTGTATATATATTTTTATAGTACATTACTAGCTTGAAAAAGAATTAAAATGCACAGTACATTTGCATTCTCTTGCAAATTTCTTAGGGAAAAAATATCCCAATCCAAACCAAAAATTCCTCTTTTGTCAAAAACAAAATAGAAAGATAAAAAAATAAAAGCAACAGTAAAATGTTTTATGTGAGGAATATCTTAACTTAGATTTTGAGCTTTTCACAAGAACGTCCATGATATCTGCATTTGAAGGATAAAAATATCAGAATTAACCACTTCATGACAAAAAATATTCAATTAAAGCAAGAACTTTCCAGTTAATGGGTATTAGTATTTAAATCCCAGAACCACTTGTAAAAGGTATTAATTTCTGAACTTCACCAAATTGTTTTGCTACTGCAAATTGGTTTTACCATTCATTATTGCTCTGCCTGGGAGGAATGAAAGAAAAATTACTGCACATATAGTCTATTAAAAAGTTATGTTTACCTGATCATAAAACATAGTATGTTTTATGAGTATATTTAGTATATTTTAAAACATAAAACTGTGCTTACTAGTTAAAAGTTTTGGGTGGCTATGCTGTTTAATATTCAGTATCTGCAGACACTAAACTTGTTGCTGATAGTATGACACACATGAAATTAATAATATTGATAAAACAAGTGGAGAAACCATTGTCCTCAGAACACCTTCTGTCAGAAAACACCCAGGTGCACAACTGAGACAACCATTAATACTGGCTTTGAGCTTATATTTCTAGAAAAACAGCACAACTCCATATCAAACTGCTTTTGTTGTCAATAGAACCTGGAAGCATCATGTGTCTTCCAGCCTCTGCAGAAGGAGGGCTAATAGAGAAAGAAAAAGATGTTCCTTTGCTGTCAGAGTGCATCACAATTCTTCTCCATCGTGCAAAGTGGAACCTGGGGCTTGAGGAGCTCTGATTGTCACACTGGGCAATTGGGCAATTGGTGGCGGCTTCAAAAGGCATTTGTGCGAGTGTCTCCAGGGAGCTGTGAGATAGCAGGAGTTCATCCGTGGGCTGCTGGAGCAATTCTAGGCTTCAGTGGAGGGCAGACAGTATAAAATATTTAAATTGTCTTTTTCATCTCTGGAATATCAAGGAAAGTAGCTGCACACTCTGGAGAATGAGTACTCAGTATCTGCTGCTACCACCTGATGAGCCTCTGGTATCACTAGATCTTTTACATTTATTGAAATTGTTGCTTACACAGTGTGATTTCCTCTCCCACCCTCTAACAAAGAGCATTTTATTAACAGTGTGTGGATTTGCCAGTATACCAGGATCTCAATATTTCATATCCATGTTTTATGAAATTATGTCTTGCATAAAAAAAGTTCCCAAGGTGAATATTAAAATATGTAATGATACATGGGAAAAGTAAAGAAAGCTGAATGCCAATGCACTCTTCTTATTCATTTCAATATTCACACAACCTGCTTCTGTCTCCTAAAGAAATGCAGAACAGTCTCCTAAAGAAATGCAGAACAAATTTGAAAGTTGGTTGGGCAATGGGCCTTTAAAAGACAGTGTTGGACATTTTGCTCAGAAGTGTCCAGCCTGGCATTTGGAATTCCAACTGAAGTGCTCACAAAAGCTTTAGGGTCACACAAGATATCTAAGTAGTGTCAGACTCACTAGTGTTATGTTGATATCAGAACAAATATTTTGAAAATCAAGGTGTTTTAGTGATGATCTAGAAACTTCTGTCAATGACACAATCTTTCCTCTTTTTGAGCTGTAGCTTGGTTAGGTCTCTACCTGAATGATAATTGCTCTGACATCCATAAATGAAATTGTTTGTAGATCTGATCTGATCTGGAATCATTTTTCCAGGAGGAAACAGCTGATGGCTGGATCTTCTTGTGTTAGCTGTACTATGGAAACAATCTCTTCTAAACTGTCCATTACTGAGAAAGGATCAAAGCAGAAGAAAGCACTCATAGGTGAGCAACATCAAGGCTATGGCCTGACCAGAGTGCTTGCAACATCAAGGCTGTGGCTTGACCACTTGTTGTGGTTTAATTCCACCTGGCAGCTCAGACCCATGCAGAGCTTCACCCTGGTGAGATGGGGAGACAGTCTGAAGTACAAAAATGAGAAAATCCATGGATGGAGATAGAGAAAGATCCATAGGTGTTGAAAAAGCCATGCACAAGCAAAGCAAACACACCTGGAGAGTTGCTGTAGGTTTCCTGCATCCTGTTCTGAGCCTCTGATCGCAAAACTCTAGTACCTCTCAAAAACATCTATTTCATTGGTATATCTAGAGTAAATGGACTGCACAACACAAGAGAAGTAACACTTAGGAATCTGAGCAAGCCCTGGGTAAAATGCGTGTGAAGGATATTGCCCAATGATTTAGAATTCGTGTATTATGATAGAACAACATGATCACTCAACAAGGCAAGAAAAAAACAGATTTTTATAGCCAAAACAGCACTGCCCATAAAATTCCGACATATCAATTTAACATTGTTATTTGCTTCTGCTCTGGATTTTGGGACTGATGCTGTTTATGCCTTTCCAAAAACATCTTGAATTAATATTCAGTGTTTACTGAGCCCATTGGATTTCCTGATATAATTTGCATTCATTCATAGCAGCAGAGGCCTTGGGAGAGCCAGTACCAAAGAATTAAACAGTAAAACAAATGCTTTGATCTGTTAAAAAAATAGGATCTCCTTCAGCCTTACTATATGATCATCTGTGAAAAGAAGCAAAAACAAATAAGTCAAATTATTTCTTTATTCTGTTAATAAATAAAACAATGCAACTCCACTTAAAAGGATATGTTAATGGCAGCACATTTGAATTCCAGTGCTTACTGATTATTGGACAATTTTCCATGATGAAATCTTCAGCTTCACCATGCTCATTACTATGGGCTTCTGAAGCCAAATATCCAGCAAAAAAGGGATGCATTTGTAATATTAAAAGGTGCATTGGGAGATCTGAGATCCAAGCCTGTCCCAGAAAGAAACCTTTTTTGTAACATTTTTTATAACTTTGGAGAAGCAATTTAATCTGCTTGTGCCTGTTTTTTGTCTAGCAAATGTCTTGTTTGTTTACAAATGAGATTGTAGCAAGAAAGATTGGGAGCTGTTATATAAACTCATATCTATACAGCAGATGTTAGAATTGGCCAATTCTGCCTGCTAGGGTATTTTTCTTTCACAAATAAATAGTGAACCTTGAAATAGCAGCCTTCATCCTAAAATTCCAACAGAAAGGAAATTAGTAAACATTTTTATGTGACACTTCACATTGCCCTTCCTTGTGCTGCTTTCCATCTGAGAGTAGGACCAGTGTTACAAACCTTACATGGTCAGAGAGAGGTTCCAGAAATCCTCACACAATGAAGATGTATGCTAACATCCCACACCAAATTTCTCTGTGATGGACCAGAGTGAATTTTCAACTTCATGAATATCTGAATATTAATGAGGTCATGTCATCAACTCGCTGTGTGCACTGAAATCATTGAAAGCCATAACCTGATTAGGATGAACTGAGGGTTGCCTTTTAAGGGCACATTTTCCATCACCAGAATGCTGGAGATACCTCATACTCCTATTTTGTAATCTCTAAATTATATCTTAGACGAGGTCTTGGACCAAAGTCTTCACCCAAGTCAAAATTTACATACCTATAATAGTTTATATCCCTTAATAAAAAATTTGAGGAAGTGTTTCACATTCTCTGAACACCTTTCCTAGTTAAGTGACAGCTGTTCTTTGGATGTGCTGCTATTAGATGGCATTGCAAAGCAACTTATTATTTTTTCTTCAGTGAAAATAAACTCTTTGTAAGGTAAGAATCTTTTGCATCCATGAGATAATAGTTTAACAGTGGTGCACAAGTTAGGTAAATAATGAAAGACATTGTTAAATGTAGAATAAAATACTGAGAAATTCATCAAATAAATTATTCAGTCAATATTATGGTATCTATCTCTGTAGGGATTTGTACCACAGAAGTAACAAACAGCCTCTAGAGTAATCATATTTTTTACTATTAAATTATTTATGGTATTTTAGGCCTGAAGCCTTATGGAATACTATATTTTACCTTTTAACTAAGGATCTCATAATGATTCACAAATGTTAAACTTCAGAATATCCTGTAAATAAACAACCTGTACAGTATCCTTGTACTGTTTGCAACTACAGACATAAACCCAGCACTCACTCAAATTAACTTGATTTTTTTACTCTTTGTGCTTTGACTTAAATCTTAAACTCTCAGTTCCTGTAATTTGTGGAGAAACTTTCAGGGAAAAAAAACAAGTCTCAGAATCTGAGAGTCCAAATAATTTCTAATGGACTGTTCCATCACCTGGCATCTTTACTTGAGGACCTGAGAAGTCAACCAACAACTCCCCTTTTCCAGCTCTCTACCAAGCTGGAAAGTCATTGAAGCAGGGCTTCTCCTGAGATGTCTTTGTATTTAAACTCATGGACATTGCTTTTGATATAAACTGCTAAATAGATGGGGAACCTGTGCTATGTTTTAAATCATGATGCAGTTTTTGATTAGTAGGTCAGTGGTACCAGAAACTTCAAGTAGCACTCATAGGAGATTTATGAGTCACCCTTAATCTCTATTAAAAATGAGACATGCAATATGTCTCAGAATGGAGCAGAAACCCAAAGTTTTAGTTTACAGTGGTAAGCCTGGCAATCCCACTCTTTAGAGATGAATGAAACCACCCATTCTCTCAAGTCCTCAGTAAATTTGTGCCAACTTTTGGGAGCAGCTCATGTCACTTACCCATAGCAACATTCCTGGTGATTGCAATGAGACTTTCTAGCTTAAAATAGGCAGATATGCATTTTATTAAAGGCTTAAACTGAAGTGAGCTTGTCTGAGCTACCAGGAGTCTGTAGCAGAAATGGTCCCAATGTGTTTTCAGCGACCAGGTTGGTTTTGCTGTTTCCCTTTCTTTTTCTGTTTGAGAAGCACAAATGAAAGTTCCAGCAGCCTGCCAATGCTGTCTGAGCAGACCTAGGGAAGCAGAACATCAGTTTTATATGCATATGTTCCAGGCTTACCAGTGTCTTGCCCTCAGCTTTTTCTCTTGTACAACAATCACGATCAAAAACACAGAAACCAAGCAAAACAGAAACCCACAAAGCCTTGCCACACAGCCTTGTGGAAGGAACCTTTCTGAACAGAAGAAAGTGGAGATGCAGCATCTCTGCTGCTTTTCAACAGAGAGACTTCCCTTCTGATCTGGACAGAAGAATTTGGGATTGCATATGTGATAATTATAGCATCAGCTAAAGTGGAGCTATTTTTGAAATAACTGCTTGCAGGCCAAAGGGTAGTCCCTAAGAGGAAAAATAATCAACTCTGCCTTCTTTACATTTAAGCCTGTATAACACTGTCACGGCCTGATAGTACCAGCTAGCTCTCATTGAACGTAAGCAAAGGAAAGTGAAAAATAAATACAAGCAAAAGATAGGAAAGCATCAGAAGAATATATGTCCCTGGTTCGAGAGTTAAACTTGGCATGGTTGAAGCAAAGCCCATCATAAAAAAAAGATGAATGCAAAGCTTCTCTCCATTGGCATACCTGCAAAATTATAAAACATGAATTCCAAAGACAAAGCTTTCTATGAAGGTTTTAGTCTGAATACCAAAGAAAGAGCCTGCTGCCTAATTTTTCAGCTGGCAACCCAGTCTCCAAGAATACTTCTTATTTTGAAAATCTCCAAAAGACGCAAAAGTTACAAAAATATAGGAGGCATCTCATAGATCTAAGACTTGGATTTCTGCATCAGGGATGTCCAAACAAAGGAAAAATTAATCTTGCCTCCAATGCCTAGTTCATGGTGTATCTGCAGAAAGAAGCAGGGATTCCATGGTAGCATCTGTGCTTGCCCAAAGGTAAAGGAGCGCAGCAGACAGCTACAGAACATCCTAGGGAAAGGATTCACATGGTCTGTGATCACAGTTTAGTAGGTGAAAAAACCATACAGCAAGATCCCCTAACTTTGAAATCATCTCAAACTTTGAAGCATCCCAAACTTTCTGTGTAATCACAGCACAGACACATTGTTAACATGAGTATTAGCAAACACTTGCAGTTTGCATTGTGCTTCTTTAAAGGATGATTTGAAATGATTACAAAGTTGAACCTGGATAGATTAAATAGATTTTTTAAAGATATGTGGAAATCCTGAACCCACTCCCAATGGCAATTTCAGATGACAATAAAGCAATTTCTTTGTGTAAGTGGTCCATTACAGCTGTATGCTCAATATAAAATTCTAGTCATTGCACTGCTATGTTGCTTTATTTTCACAGCTTGGCATTTCACATTGGTTAACTGCTACAAAAAAAGGACAGAATGTTTTGAATAGACATAAAGAATTAATACATGCTTGCTTCCAAACTATTTTCTATAGCTACAAAATGATATTGACTGCAGACTCACAATTACTCAAAATTCCTTTGAATTTACTAGACAAAATGCTATTTCATATACTGATAATTTACAGAGATTGGACTAGAAAGGGACAGAGTAGACTCCTGATGTTAAATATTGAAGCTTTTATTCTTCTACTGCTTTTACAATGGCTGCAGGAACTGACAGATCCCTCAAAGAAAATTTGTCACTTAAATAGTTAAAGGAATAAATGCAACCTCAAAGAATTACGAAGGTAGCAAGCCAAAAGTGAGTTCCAAAACATCAACTGTAAGAAGAAAAAGGGGATCATTTCTTAGCCAATTAATATCTACTTAGCAGCTTATGCCCCAGTGTGCACATGTAACTCTATTTAATGTTAAAGAAAGTTATGTGCATGCTGCAGAGAAGGCTAAACCCCTTAAAAGGGGTTCTTCAAATGCTTCCAACAGATACAGGTCAAAGATTAATCATTCAATTTGGCTTTCTCTGCATTGCAAAAAAAAAAAAAAAAAAAAAAGATATTTACAACAATACACAGTACTAAACTGCAAAAGCTAGCTATGAGTATTGTTCTTGCTATATTTTTTTCAAGTTTTCAAGCTGTCAATGTAATTTCATTTCCTAAGTAAGAGGAAAAATGCCAGATTACTGCAACGAAGTGTTTGGGGTTACTTGCACAAGTGTAAAGAGAGCTTGGAGTCAGACATTCAGCTGTCATTACACATGATTTTGATTTTTGCACTGGTTAAGTAAACAGAAAAAGAGAAAAAAGCAAAGCTGGAACAGAGGATCCAAAGACTTCAGTGATGTATAAGCAATAACAGATTTGTTCTGTTTTGCTGGATTTGAGTAGGTCTACTAGGCTGATAGAGTTAAATAAATGGAAATAGTGCTTATATTTCAATGGCCTAATCACCACAACAGGCACCACCATAAACCCCTTAAAGCACACTTCACCAGGTTTTATTTCCACTCACGAATATAAATCTTACTTTCTCCATTCAGATGTAACCAGAAACTGTACAAAAGTGACAGGAATAAAGGGGTCACTTTTCTGGTGGACTTTATCTCACGTGATCTTGTATGGACTTGATGTTGAAATGCCACCCAATTGTAGATAACCAAGGCTGAAGTCATTCAAGGCCTTGTATTTCTACTTTCACTAGACATAAATGTCTTGAGCTAAATTCAAGGAAGAAACAATAATATTTATTGATCATACTCAAATGGGAATTCCTTTGTTTGGTCAGGTGAATTATATTTTGAAAGTTATTGTGTTGAGGATAAGGAAAGTCCAGCTAGGTAGCTGAAATGATGGGGAAACATACAGACTTCACTTAAGAATTGATTTAGCTGCCTAAAACCAGGCATTCAACATTATTGAAATGCCCTGGGGTATCCAAAACATCTGTTCAGGCCTGGAAGGGACAAAGTAGGACCCATGGGAGAACCTCACATATATCAGATGGATGTCAGATTCCATGAAAGCTGAAATGGCACCAGGTACCTCTGTTTGAGAAACCAAGGAGAGCCCCCCAGACACCTGCATTTTGAACAGCTATGCACAGCTGTGCACAGAGCTGTAAGTCTAAGAATTTTTAAAGTCACTGAAGGTCTATGGGCTGACCTGTCTACTCACACATGAGCCCCAAGTGAGGTTTGAAATGCCCAAATTATTCTTGTGTATCTCCAGCTGAACATGGGTCTTCCTTGTGTTTATGGCATAGCTGCCCAGACCAAGCTAATGTTCTGGAGTTCATAACGAATTCCCTTAGGACTGGGATTAAGAGTTTGGAGTATCTCAATGGGTGGAATCTGTAGTCAACACAACTAAGGATGGCTTTGAAAATCAGTAATTTCTGTCAACCTATATTTGGTCATTTATGATCAACCTTTCCCCCGCTCACTGCACATCCAACTCCCCCCTCCCCCAAAACAAAAAAACCCACAAAATTCCCCATCAAAGCTGACATCCCAAAATACCCTCAACACTAGAGTACCTTTAAACATCCAACAGAACATTTTTTTCCTCTCACTCAAGTTAAATTAAGCAAATTAAATTAAGTGCATCCCTCTCCTGGGCACACAAGCAATGCCCCTCTAAAGACCCACAAGTCTTCATTTGCTGCTTCTAGATTTTTGAGGCTTACCTTTGCCAGTTACTCACCCATCAAAGACATTGTGTCAGAACCCAGATTACCTTATCTGAGGAGCTCAAAAAACAGCCCCAAATCAATAATAACTCTGGCCTGGTAACGTTAGGAGCTTTACATCACTGTAGAAATTACTCTTCCTTGCTCACTTGCTGTGGTCTATAGAATAGTTAGAGCTGGAATGGACATGGGGGAAAAACTGGACTTTTGGTTGGTAGGATAGATGGTTGGTTTGGGATTTTTGTTTCCCTGAGAGGAAAAATGACAATCTTAAAAAGTAACTTTTGGGACAAGATTCATATTGATTTAATGATAGGGTTTAGGAGGTCTTTACTTTCAGAAATTTCTGACAAATGTTACCTAAATGGAAATGTTTTTCCAAGCAACAAGGTTTGATATTGTAATTATTCTGCTACTAAAAAAAAAGACACCTACTTGTCAGCCAAATCTTCAAGGACAGTGTTGTACTGTATTTTGTCTCCATACAAGTCCATATTTACAACTAGGAAATACAGGTTTGTTCTTAGTGAAAAACAATTACACTGAAAAAAAGAGAAATGTTAGGATAGAAAAGCAGTCCTAAAATCTACCACATCATCACAGTGGTTTGCTTAAAGTCATTTGGTATTTAGATGCAAAGTATTTTTATTCCCATGATTCCTTAAAACCTGCATCATATTTCTATGTCTTCACTTTGCTCTTCACTCTTAATGTAAAATTAACTCCAGCTAGACTGCTGAGCTTCTGACTAATACTCTCATATCAGCTCCAGTGTAACATTTCAGAATCTCTATCAGCTGTGCAAAACAGTGTCTCCTGAGGGAAGGCAACAGTTGGCATTTTTAAAACCCAGAAGCAAGTGTTTGAGTTTGATGAGGCTATAAACTCCCTGACTGATGTTCTGTGCTCAGCAGGAGAACGGGGATGAGGAACAAAAGAGTCTCCAAGGAAAGGGTCTGCTCTGTGTCCAGACCCACTAAATCCTTTGCTGCTTCCTGAGGTTGCAAACAAGGCTTCTGATTAGAGGCAGTTTTATCCCAAGGTCTTTATTACTCTTCCTGACAGTTTGAGATAATTTATCAGTGAGATATAATGCCTTAAACATTTTTGGCAAGTTCTGTTCTTGAAAACCCTGCAAGAAAGAGTCAAGGCTGACAACACAGTATTCCACAAGGGCAAGCAACCCTTTAATAAATCTAATATTTCTCTATAGAATATCCCATCAGTGATATTTTGCTAATGAAGCACTATTTGGCAGATTCAGAGGACTGCAGAATAACATAGCATGGCTCTGGAAACAAGTTTTCAAGCCTCAGGAGGTCAAAATGACTACATCCCTTTAATGGGCAGGCATGGAGCAAGGCAATGACCTAAGTGCTGTGAGAAATAAAGAAACATTCTGTCATTGCTGCCTTTCTGATTAACTCCCTGGCTTTCTCCTGTGATTACTGGAGATTTTCCAGTCAAGGAACACCTTCTGCCTGACACTGATACATGCTGCTTATGTGACATGAGAGAATGTAGGAAGTTGTCATCTGCTCTCCTAGTGTTAAAAAAAAGTGGGGAATGCTTTTTTCTTCAAATCCATAACACAAGTGTTTCTATAAAGGACTAGATTTATGCTTTTGGCCAAGCAAGAGGAAAACAGGGAAAAAGAAATTTTGCTGCTGTTTGCAATGGTTAAGAATTTATTGTGAAGTTTAGTTTAATGAAAGTATTTGTGCTTTCATACAATTCTGAAGTTCTTTGTCAGTCTACAGAAAAATGAACTCCTTCTGTGGGACTTTCAGGATTGCTCAACATTGCAAAATGACAGAAATGTGTCCAGGGGTGTCGATTTCCAGAGACTGCAGCTATCCTCAACAAAGCCACCTGATGCTTTCCAAGGAAAGCAGTAGAAAGTATTTATTCAGTCTGTTAAAATTTCTCTTTTAATAGGCCATTTCACCTGTGATGTGACACATTGGTTTCCTTAAATGTGCTCTTTTAAATAAGCCAACATTAATTGACACTGTGTAAGAGGGGTCACACCTGGGTTGCACTCAGGTCACTCGGAAACACATTTTGAGACAGGGGGGTTAAAAACTCTCTTTTTTTTTTTAAATGTGGGTTGGCATCTTTTTAGCAGAAGTGTCAGACAGTGGAGATCTTCATGTAACCTCTTTGGGGATTGTATGCCTGAGGTTTCCTCTGTACTTGTCTGAGGTGAGTGTGATTTATCAGTGTACCATGGAGTTACACAGACTTTTAGCCCAGGAGGTCTTGTGTCAGGCATCAGGTTGGTGTGTCAGAACAGCTGAGCTCACTTACAGCCCTGGTGCTGGAATCAGGAAAGGTGACAATTGGCAAAAATACTCCAGGTCCTATTCAGACAGTGTAGAATCCCAGAAGAATTGAATCTCTTTCTCTCTGCCCTTTCACCCTATCCCTTTATCCAAAACCCACTCTTGTGTGCTTATAACCAATTTCCATGCCAAGTGTGTCATTTGCTAATAAAACTTGGTGAGTTTTTGGGAACACTCTGACTTTTGCTGTTCTTTTTTAACTTGAGCATTTCTGAATCTTTGATACTACCTTCCCCTTAAGGGTGGGATATCACAGACAGACACAGGTTGCAGTCCTGGATTGTTCTCTAGTCTGGTCTGTACAGCCAGCCCATCAGCTTTCTTGTTTGGCATAAACTGGAAGTGAATTAGAAATTCACCAACTTGTTCTGGGCAGGCTAACACCAGTGTTAAGCACAATTTTCACCAAAAATCCAGGATGGAGGTGAGTTTCCTCCTTATGCATGATGAAACAGAGGGCAGAGCTATTTCTGTCTCACCATCAGGAGGGAGTAGATTGTTGATATTGGAATAATCTGATTTAACACACAACCAAGCACAAATAATCACCCATCTCCTGAAGGATAAGAGTCTTGTGACAGAAGGGATATAGAGCATGGAAGGAGACACATCATGACAATATTATTATTTTTTTTTTATTTATTTTTTTTACCAGCAGTTTCAAAGTCTGGCTATGCTGGAGGAATAATTTAGCCAGGACTAAAACATAATGGTGAGAACATAAGAACAACCACACAGAGGCAGAGGGACAATATAACAACGCTCGGAATCCTGTCTCTGACAACATCACAGAGCATGTGTTTAGGGAGGCATATGCACAGAATCAAGAGTCAGTGGCCCACCTGTGGAAATTTCAGATCAGGAACTTCTGGGGAAAAAGAGGTTATTTTTGTAGCCAACAAATTCCATGGATTTTTATTCCATGGATTTTTATTCCATGGATTTATAGGTCAGTATTTGAACCTGTGCATATTCATTTACCATCTCCAGTGCCCAGAAACATGGAGTTTACAGATTTGCCCAAAAAACTCTCACACACTGTGTAAAGAAGGATCTGTTTCTGTTTTGTGTGACTGCTTCAGAGTGTCAATATGATCACTGCTTCACTGGAGGAGACACCTAGCAGTCAATCCTTATTCACTTTTAACAGTCCATCCCCTGACATGCAGGGTAGATTTGCATCATACCACTTTCAGTCTTTCTGTATTTTTTTTTCAACATTCAGTCATTTTAAAAAATTTTTCAGCATTAAAGTTTCTTAGTCTATTTAGCTGTTCCTCACACAGAAACAATATCACATCTTTGATTCAACCTTTGTCAATTTTTTCTGGTCCCATTATACTCCTGGTATGTCTTATCTGAATAGGAGAATTGTGCTCATCAAGGTATTGGCATATGATAATTTAGTAAAGAATAACAAAATTGTCTACATTGTCTTCTGTTTTTTTTTTTTCTAATCATTTTCCAAAATGCCTATTCTTTTTAACCTCTCCTAAACACTGATCAGATCTTTTCAGCTAAATATTGATTATAAACTCAGAATCCAAACTCTGTGAGTGCAAGTCAGTTTATCATTGTGTGTGTAAAGTTCACCATTTTGTCTCTCTAGTGCATGTCTTTGTGTTTATCAAGACTGAATTTAATTTTCATTCACCATTTATTCCTGGTTATTCTGTAGTTTCCAATCATCCTGGTTAACCTGAAGATACTGAATAACACAGGTGACCAACTACCTCCACTGTCACTTGCAGTCTTATCAAGAAAACATCTGTTGAATAGAGGCAGTCCCAGTGTAGCCTTGGTGAGACATTTCTAATTCTTTTCTTACCTATTCTGAAAGAACAAAACATGAGAAACAATGCTGTCTGTCAAGCAGCTCTTCATGCTTCCTACAACTAAATTGGGATAGATTTGTTTTGTAAACTCTATGACACACTTGGAAAGTTCTATTGACATTTAAAGGTCCAAACAATTTCTTTTGCTATTAAATGGTTTTGATTTCTTTTGAAGTATCCAGACAGTCTGACTAAACTGCCTTTCCAAAACTGCCTCCAAAGTACTTACAGAGCAACCACTCTAGCAGGGAAGGGACAATAGTCTGGGAACAAGATTACATGCTTCATGTCTGTGTCTGGCCATTTTATGGCAAAAATAACAGGACCAACACAATTAGAGGTAATTAGCCCAGCAGGACAGTTATTGCCACAAAGGTGTATGGGAAGTTGGCAATATGAGAAAGGCCAAGATAGTCTCTAGAAACGAATATGCAATTTGCCTATTTAGGTCACAAGCTCTTCTAGGCTCACAGAAGGTCAAGTACAATGACCTCTTTGGGGGCCTTGGAGTGCTAAGGTAAAAAAAATACAAACATATTTAATGATAAATATAATGACAAAGGTGATCCCCAGAGAGGAATCTGAGCTAGGTGAGGAGGATATTTTCTTTCAGGGGCCATGAACTTAGTGCAGACATGATAGACTAAGTTTCAGGAGCTCATAATCCCTTTAGAGGAGCGTTTGATTATGAATTATAAGGTTTGGCCTTGTTTATAAACAGCAGCAGTCTTTATCCCTTGGGCACAATTTGTAGGTGTATATACTTGCATTTATTCCTAAACTGTAAGTTTATTAGGTTAATTGGACAGAAGAAGATATGAAAGCTCTTCTGTTTTATATTCCAAGTTTGGCATTTTGACCTTGGGTATTGAGCTTGGTTTTTTTGTCCCACGACAGTATGTTGAGGCAGTGTGAGCACTAACCTCTGGAAATAACCATCCTCAGATTGTGGGCAGAGGGGCAGAAAGCCCACACCTCAGTGCACCTTTGAACACAAACAGCTCTATCCCCCTAAATTTCTTGGAATTCCTCAAACTGGGCATCTTTGTGTTTGTTGTTTGTCTATTCTTTCACTTCTTTTCTGCCAAGGTCAGGATTACATTGCAAGATGATATTCTTTGTTCAGACACAGATGTTTATTAGTTCTTATCTATGTTACAGTCTCACAAACTGTGAGTTCTACAACACTTCACTCTAACAAACAAAAAATGGAGATGTATCTCTCTTTCTCTACTAGACCTCTTAAGGATAAACTGTCCAGTCAAGAAATGACACCTTAATTACTTTTACTTTTAACCCAACAACCAACCACCCGTGCCCTGCAATGTGGACTTTTTATCCAATTACACAAAACCACCCAAACCCATGGAGAAGAAGGTGAAGAAGAAATTGAAGGACCAATCTCTGCCCTAAAACCTCCATCTTGCCTTACCATCCTCTATATATATTATTATATTCTAATATTCCCAAACCCTTGGAGAAGGAGGTGGAGAAGAAGGTGAAGAAGAAGGACCAATCTCTGCCCTAAAACCTCCATCTTGCCTTACCATCCTCCATATATATTAGCATATTCTAAACTCTCAAACTGTAAGTTTTCTACCATGTGATATTACACACTTCTATTCAAACTCTACACCCACAATCCCAGTTCTATCATTCCATTTTGGAAACCTTCTCCATGGCCTCAGGTCAAATGCACTGTTCTCTTGGGGGTCAGTGCCTGTCAGCACAGCAAGTCTAAAATTCTCAGTAACCTGGGTTTCCACAGTAGTCCATGGGATCAGTGGTGTGGGAATGACTGATTTGGAAGCAGTGACCTGGCCCAAGTCCTGTGGCAGCACTGGCTTCCCACATCAGCCTTTGCCCTCAGAGGATTCAGTGTAGAAAAAAAGGCTGCTGAAATCTGGGTCTCCTTCAAAACTCTACACCTGCAACGAAGACAAGCAGCTCTGCACCAGGCTAATAGCAATAACCTCAGGGAGCAGTTATGCTCTCATTTCAAACACTTGAAAGAGGAACAAAAAAGCTATGAAGTTGCTGTTGAAGTACGATTAAGATGGTGTTTTTCAAGTGCAGGGTAACCTTAAGCTGGAGAAGCAAGAGAGTTAAAATGGAAGCACTTATAAAGCAGTAAAAGCTCCTCTGCATGAGGCACTCTGCGTGCACAAAATTATAGGATTAGAAACCTTTCAACCAATCCAGTGCCTCTCTAGACAGAGGTTTGTAAAGGACTTTTAAAATGTTTTTCTATGAAAAAGGAGAATGTGTGTAAGTAGCCAGAAAGGTGGTTTGGCTCAAGGTAGCAAGAAATCCAGACCACTGCATTGTGAAGCTTTACTTGAACTTGTTTAAACTTATATAAAAATCATTGAAGCTTGTGGCTCCAGCATGAATTTTTTTTAGACCAGATAAATCTTGAGATTCAATCTTCAATGAATTTTTTCTTAGACCAGATAAATCTTGAGAACTGCTTGCAAGCAATTTGTATCTCCAATCCATTTGTTACCACCAGAAAAACTGGGAAAAATTTCTCTTTTGGTGAAAAATTCAATTCCAAAACAGAAACCTCATGTGCTCCCACTTTCAAACCCTGGGCTCCACTGAGGGACCCCAGTCCTCAGTGAACCTTCAGGATCATGTTTTAAATTGCTGTACAGTGCTGGGGGAGGAATACATTTCTATGCAGATATAAACTTCAATGAAGTTTGACTTCAGGGGAGGGTTTGGGATTATAGTATATTTTTTGAGTTCAAATCTAAAAAGTCCCAGGTTATTTTTGGTAAATGATTTAAGAAATATAAAGCTCTTCCCATAGCTTTAATTCATTGCACTCAACAGAGCTATTACTCTTCATTACCTAATAAGAAATCCTTGAATGACTACCTTTATTTGAAATAGCTAAATTTTAGACAATTTTAGGTAGGTCAGATTAATCCCTCTGGAAATAATGAATGACATTTCATAAGTTTCATTTCATAACATATCTAAATTAAATAAAAATATTCTCATTCTATTATTTTAGGATGTTGAGCATGGAAAATGTAGCAAAATTTTTTGTTTGTTTGTTTTTTTTTTTTTCCTGAAGCAAATAAGAAATGCACATACCAAGCAGAATTAAAATGCATAAATGGTTTGGGCCAATTACTAGATGGGTTAAGGGAAACTGTTAATAGCACTGTACAGAAATCAATAATACTTCTTACTGTTTTCTTTTCTGAGAAAAGAAAATATAACTGAGAAAATATAACTGTTTTCTGAGGTGTTCTCAGTCTGGTATTGTCTAAGGAAGATATGAAATAAAATCCACTAGAATCTGAACATTTTTAAATGTACAGAATCATGCATAAGTTTTGTCCAATGTAACCTGTAAGTTTTAAATAACTACTAGACTGATATAAATATTCCAGAGGGTTTGAAAAATGTTAATTGCTTAAGTATCTAAAGTATCAATCCCTAACTGAAAGTACAGCAATGTCAGATTTGACAGAATTATGGTTAATTCAGATAGAGAAGTAACTGTGAGAAACACTTTGCCAAAATGGTATGAATTCATGCGTTTGTGATTATAGATGTGAAGTTGTAAATAATATACATAACAACAGATAATGTGGGAGTCTAATAAATCTTGTGAAGTGTGTTCAGTAGGGAATCATCATCACATTTGAGAATACAGTGCTGTGATCTGTGTGCTGACTCTGAAAAATTAAACTGCTAGAGCCACTGTAGAATCCTGGAGGAAGCTCTGGAAAAGGAAACTCTTTTATCTCATGAGCTACAGGAATGGTGAGTGATTTCCTGTTATCATGAAAGAAAAGGTGGGGTAGCGTTGGAAGAGGAAACTCAAAACACAGCAGCAACAATTAACAGTCAAATATATCATTGCATCTTAGAGCTCTGTGTTCAGGTATTTCAACTTTCTCTGCAGACTCTATAACTTACACCAGTGCAATTTACTATCCTCAGCATGGAAGTAAACTGGTGAAATGTGATTTACGTGGTATTAAGATATCAGACCAAATGATCCAGTAAGAACCATAGAATCACAGGATGTGCAGAGTTGGAAGGGAACCATCAGGATCATCGAGTCCAACTCCTGGACATCCCAAGAATCACTCCATGTGCCTGAGACCATTGTCCAAAAGTTTCTTGAACTCTGTCAGGCTTGGTGTTGCGACCGCTTCCCTGGGGAGCCTGTTCCCACCCATCCAGCCATGATGAATCTGTGAATGAATTGTGTCTAATGGCTGATTAAAGCCATATTTAATGGGGTATCCAGACTTGAATAGCAAGGGAAACCCTGCAGAGATTCTCAGTGAGATACACATGCTTATCTGAGACTTGAGACAAACATTTACACCCAGGCTGCTTCTTGGTTGTGGAGGTGTTTGTGAAGATGGAGTAGAGAAAAAAAAAAATCCAAAACCTGTAAATTAAACTCATCAGTGAGGTTGGATCTCAAAAGCTCAAAGGCTTCCAGAGAGTTTCACAGATCACTTCTCATTTATTTTGCTGTTCTCAATGTTCCCTGCAAAGCTTGAGTTCTGGAAGTGCTGAGATTTTTGAAGCTGGCCTCAAAAAGGAGAATTTTTCTCTGGTGTTGGGGCCAGAGAAAAATCCACAAAAGTCAATCAGGCCAGAAAACCTGGAGGTTAGATAGGTTGACATGTTATTTGGACAGGAAACATCTTGCAGTAAGGAGCTCCTGGTTGCTTTATATTTTCAGAGTTATCATCAGAATCAAAACAGCTTGAAGCAGCACTTATGACTCATTTTCAGTGTGGAACAAAGCCATAAGTTAAGCACCACATGCTATGAGTGCAACACATAACAGGCCCCTGAACTACATGGAAAAGTTTTACCCAGTTTTCAAGTGTCAATCTAGTTTTCCTTGTGCCTAAGGCTCTGTGACATCTTGACATCTGTAATCAGGTTCATTTCTACCCTTACCAACCATTACAAGCTGTCACTCTTCAGCTTCTCCACTACTATGGATTTAATCTGCAGTTTTCTATGCACTAAATTTAAGACCCAGCAGTTTTCATGTATTATTCACTTCCACTTGCTATACTTGCTAAACAGTATATGTTCATTTGAGTTAATAAATCACCATTCACTTTCCTCCTTGCATTTCCCAGAACATAATTATTACTCAGTCTACCTCCACTGACAGAGGTTTCTGAGCTTCCGTAGATTTCTCTGTATTCATGAACCTATTTATCATCTACCTGTCTTAAATATTAGCATAGTAAGCTTGTTGGAAAGGCTTAATCTGTAATCTGTTGGAGTTGTATGTGAAATCCTACATATACCTGACTCAAAAACCAGGTGAAATCTCTCCCCATTGGTTGTGTGACACCAACACCACTTTGGATAATTATTATTCTGGAAGTTATTAATATGCCCATCAAAGAAGAACAGAAAGTAAATTATCTTGTGTGTCTCTTACAGATAAAGAAGAGACAAAAGTCTGAAGTCCTTATCAATGTTGAATATCTGTTTTTGCTCTCATGTCCTCAGGAAGACACTGCTGGAGTTGGTGACTGTGGTTTTGGCCTTTCTGTGCCTCTGAAAGGATGTGCTTGACTCCTTCAATTCCACTTACCATGGCTGTGGGTTAGTGTTGGGAGGTCAGAGGTGGGTGCAGCCACGTCCCAGTGCCTGCTGCCCGTGGCTTCAGTCAGCAAAAAGTTGCTATTTCTGTAATCAAGTCTGAGCTGCCAGTACCAAAGTGAACAAATCCATTCCACCAGAGTTTTGCAATGCGATTCACTTCTCCAGGTCTGACTCTCATGCCTATTTCCCATGTCAAGTATTTTCCTTTTGTCTCTATTGGTATGTGTCCTATCCTGTTGCAACCATTTAGCTGCATCACACAGTTTATTTGGCATAATGTGAATTTTTAAAATTTATTAATGTAATCACCCTTGTGTCAAAAAAATAAATGCTATCAGTGTCACATGAATCTTTGGAGAAAGGCATTGGACAGAACACCATTCATGAATGTTTCCTCATTATCCTAATCAAACTGAGGCTTTGAAAAAACAAAGAACTAATCAGAAAGTTTCAACTCCTTATTTAGAACTTAATTTTAGAATTTAATTGTTTTATAATATTACCTTGGATTTTTATAATATTTTATCAAAGTAGAACACTGGCTTTTGACAGATTTAAAGAGTGGCAAATTCAGTTGATTGACAATTCAAACAGTTGACCTTTCATTCCTAAAAATCTGTTTCATTAGTATGGCAAAACCCCCTGAATAGAACCCTTTTAAGCAACAGGAAGAAAATAATTCTTCTAATTCTCAGTTTGAAAGGAAATACAATTATGTGGACAGTGACACTGATATGAAAACGTATTTTCAAGCACAGCTTGTTGGAACAATCAAGTTATTTAGGTCCAGTTCATCAAAGTGCCTCATGCGCACCCTGGGTTAGAGACATTCAGATAACTAAATTGTTTGAGAAAGAGGAAAGCATTCTCTCAGAGGGGGAGATCATAATAGTTACCTTTGTCTAAGGAAGAACATCATCTGGACAACTTTTGGGACTATGTTCCAAACCATTTGGACCTTTTAGGATTGTGTTCCTTCAGGAACTTTGAAGTCAGTAGTTTTGCTAAGGCAGTTGTTTTGGATAAACCCTCAGAGTCTCCATTTTACATCTGTGAAGGGGGGATAACACAACATTACCCTCCTTCAAAATGACATCACGATACACATTGTCAGACTGTGAGATCTGTGCCACTCCTGAGGAATTTGGGACCTAAGCAGCTTCATTGACTTCCAAAATGATAATGATAAAAGCAGAAGCACATTTTGGATTTATGTGATGCAGAGCACTCAAGGAACCCCGCCCTGTCATGATTCTGCACTGTCAGAGTTTGGAGCATTTGAGGTGTGCAGTCCATCAGTCATGGGGGAGATGTGGCAACTATTAACAGCAGCCAGTGGTAAAAAAACATGGTATTATAGAATTCAGCAAGACCAGAAATTTAGAAATGGAATTTTCCCACTTTAAAAAAATCAATATAAGCCTTTTGCTTTGAAGAACCTGACTTTAGGAATATCTAGCATAACATAACAGTACTTTATTCAGTAATGAACAAGAAACATATTTGTCTTTTTTTGCCCTTCCAAATGCCAAAACTTGCAAAGAGGTAAAACTATGAAAAGTAGGTATTAATTTATGACTTTATATTTGCTAATGCATAATTAGGTAACTACAGGGAAAGGAGGACTAATAAATATATTTTAATCATCTAAAAGAAAGACAAAGGTTTTAGGTTTCATGTAGCTACTGGAAAAGGTGGGCACCTTTGGAGAACAGTCCATCTAACCCTAAAATATATATTCAAAGTAGTTGGGATAGTCACATCATCCTTACACAGCTAAAATAGGGCAGATGAGTCCCAGCTGAGGAGGTTAAACAGAAGTAAGGTGTGTCTACAGATATGAATCCAAAATAAAGAACTGTCACACTCTAAAGGTGTCATCAGCAAAAAATTTCTACCATTAAAAACCTTGTTTCTCTTGCTAAGGACTGATGGTAAATGCTGACCAAAGACTGAAGCAAGCTACCTTTTTTCTTTTAACATTAGCCTTGTTTATCAAGAATGGCAGGATTGTGGGAAATGGATTTACAAGAAGACTTCCCACACAGGACCAAGACCCCACTACCAATATATGATCAATGCAAATCCTGTGTGTTCACACTCCAAGCCTAAAGAACCCACAGTCAGCTGCAGAACCAAATAGCTGTGTCTCAGTTCTAGCACAAAACTGAGAACAAGATGTGGTTGTTTACTTGCAATGGATTGACAAAGATACAAAAGAATTCTCTTTTTCACATTACTGCTACATAACTTATGTAAATGTATATGGATATGGATATGTATATGTATATATGGATATATGATGTATCTATATATTCAGTTGCAGGTAGGCTGAAACTACTCTTTTACCAGCCTGGGTTATTTTCAAATTTCATTGCAATCCTGCAAGTAAAATTTAAGCACAACCTAAATGAATTCTCTAGGGAATGGTGAACCTGGTGCATCCAAGTGTGGACTTGTGAACTGTCCAAACCAGACTTATCAATGGAAAGCAAAGAGAAAGGGGGGAAAAAATGGAATGTGCCATGTGTAAGGACTCAGCAGAACCAGTCTCTCATGGCCCACCAGCACTGTTGGTGAAGCTCCCTGCTATGTTGTGGACCATTTCTGACTGGTGACAGAATTTGACATCTGTGCCTATTTATCATCTGCAGTTTCTTTGTGTTCAACGTCAAGCCCTTGTAGCAAGGTGACATTTTGGACCCAGTGCTTCCATTAACTCAAATCAAGTAGCACCTTATTTCTGAAGTAGCCATATCTATTTTAATAGAGATATTTAATGGCACAGCACCCTCCTCAGTAAAAATGACAGTGACAGAGTAAAATCTTCTTTCTTCACTATATAACTTAGAAAAGAAGACAAGAATAGGCCATAAAAGCAGGATTCATGGGAAGCTTTATCTAGTTTATCACCAAAGAAGGTGGCAGGAGTGAGCCATCATATGTTTCTAAAGAATATTTTAAAACAGGATTGAAATAGCAGTTATTGGTAAAAAAACAGGCAAGCTTTTCAGCCTTGCTAAATATTAAGCCATAAATATCAATACTTAAAAAAACATCTAAGAAGACAATAAAGAATTCTTTCAAAGTAAGGAAAAAAAGGGAACTGTTTGATTTTTTAACCAATCCTTATTCTTTATAATAAAAGTAAAAAATACAGCATTTTCTGAAGCCTTAATAGAATGAATTGTAATGTTTTGTTTTTTAGGGAATAAAAGAAATCATGCCTCAATATTAGAAGACAAAAGCCTAAACCAGCAGAACACACAAATTTTTTGGCTGAATTTCTGAAAACTGCATTACATCTACAGCTTGTGGGTGGATATTCTACCATCATATAAACTTTTTTTAAAGTTGGTTGTGAGGCTAGGGCTTCCATGATTTGTTTTAGACTTTCCTATGTGAATTCTCCAGTGTCTGATTAGAAGTTATATTGCTTCTTCTCACCAGTCACTGATTTCCCTATGCCAGACCTTCATTGTCACTGTCATTGTCACTGTCCCATCCTTAAAGTTAGCTGAAATGGGCCAAAAAATTAAAAAATAACCAGGGTGGAGTGGGGGGAAGAGAGAAAAATGCAGAGTTTTACATAAATACTGAGCAGAGTTCTCTTTCTCTTCAGAGTCTAATGTGCTTGAGAGAAAGATTTAGAGCACTGATGTTGAAGAGTGATCAGCTTCCTTATTTACTTGGTGATCCTAGAAGCCTGAATATCTCATAGAGACAACAGACAGAAGTGGGATGGCACTGAACAGAAATTCAGGGTATTTGCATCAATTATCCAGAATAAGAAGGAAAAATACTATTCCTTCTGTACTCATTCTTCCTCATATGTGGCACTCACTGCCACAAAGGCTTCAAACCTCTGTATATCTTGCAGCTTTTTCATAAAATAAAGCATGAGTCTTAAACTACAACATGTTTAGTACACAGACATAATTAATTTCTTGATACACAACCAACATTTACAGAATTTCAATGAGAGTTACTTCAAATAAACAGCATCTGATGAAGTAGGTAGCACAAAGTCACCATTCTGGAGGAGTTAGATCTTTAATTTTCTGGAGGTTGAAGTGTGCATTTATTTATAGGTTAATCTAGAAACACTAAAGCTAGCATTGCCTCATTTCCCACTGTATTTTTTTACCATAAATAAAACTAAATATAATAGCCGAGACCTCTGTGGCGACATTAACTGTAATGTTTTAAATCCAGCACCTCTGTAAATTTATCTTTAAAAATGAAAAAGAGTGATGAAAAGGTATCAGGCAGAAATGAGAATCTGGCAGATGTACATCAGACCAATGTGATTTGACACATTGAATCAATATAGGCTTACATCAGGAGATTTTTTTAAAATAATTTTTGCTTTTCCTGACTCGTGATTTTAATCTTTTCTTAGTCCATAATTTATTAGATTAAGCAGGGGAAGTAGTATCTCTTCCAAGAGATCAAAAAACAATTATTCAAAAATGTCCAGTGAAAACTGATAGTTAAAAATCAGGTACTGATTATCTAAAGAAAAACTCACTGTGCAAGGGTACCTGTAGCTTGCATACAAATTGTGTATGAACCCTCAGAGCTGTGAAAAAATCTTGACAGACAATTGCTCATTAAAATCTGATAATTGTAATCAGGGTTCTTTGACTCCCTCTAATTGGTAACAACAGAACTAAAATAATCTGTGATTTTGGCATTCTGTCTAATGCATCTCATAAGAATTAGAAAGCAGTATGTAGGAAAAAACCCTGCTTTATTAGTTATAGGATTTAAAAGACATCAATTAACTTCTTTACTCCCCCCTTCTTTCCTATAAAAGACAAGGCAATTTGTTTCCTTGATGTGTGAGCCGTCATCAAATCTAAATTCACAGCAAGAACACTTCTGAGATAGCCCAAACTTATCATAAGGTTAATGAACCATTGCACCAGTCCGACCTAAGCCATTTGTCAATGAGTAAAATTGCTCATCTGCTATTGTGCAACACAATTTGTAATAAAACTGCCAAAATAAGAACTTATTTATGTTTCTCTTTAGCACAGATTGCTCCTTCAGATTGTAAAATGTGTGTATAATAGGTTGGTAATGTAAGGAGGGTTTATTATTTTCCAGCAGAAGCCATTTATTCTGTGTGAACCAGTTTTTGATTTTTGGAACAGAGGTGTTCTGTGAGAGCAGACTTGGACCTTCCATATTTCAAGCAATTTCTGCTGTGAGGTCTATCAAGACAGTTTAATACAGGATTGTGTATGGATTGTGCTACCCAGAACCTCCCAGGGAAAATCAGAGCTGAAAAAATAAGCAAAGCATGTCACTATCACCATGTTCCCATGCTAGTCTGTTATTTTTTGCTTTCATTTAGTTAGTTCTTATACACCATAACCACAAATTAAGCTGGCTGCAATGCATCAAGGTATGAAGCTGCCATGCTTTAAACAATCAACAAAGGAAAACTGCTGATGAATAACCAGAGAGAAACAATGAAATAAATAACCAGAGAGAAGAGAGGAGCAGTGAAATAAAATATGTGATGCTTTCTGTTGTGCAGAAAGAGCCATGGACATACAGCAGTTGAGCCATGGACACTGAGGGTGTGTGTGTGAGCAAGCAGCCTGGGACACAAGTTTGTTCAGAAACTGGGTAATGATCATTTCATCCACAGGAATTGCTGCCCCCCTTCAGTCACAGGTGAACGAGTCCTGGAGGTTTGCACAAAGGATAGAAGCAAATCAAAGAGATTGTCTTAGACCTCTGGGTCAGTAAAGGTAAAAAATGAGGAAATGTAGCGTAAGACACTAGCTGTGGAGTTCACTTTCAGATTGGCTCACCTGAAGTTGGAGAAAACCTTGGGAAATTCTGCAAAATCCTTCCTGTCTCCTTCAGAGTTTTGTTTCAAATAGAACAGCACCCACAGGGCTGCTTAACTCTCCCCAGGTGACCAGAGCTTGAACACAAGAGCCCATCAGATGCTGAGTGTGTGGTGTGGCCCAGCTGGTGAGTAGGGCAGCGAGTGTGCCCATGGAACTCCGAGGTTAAGTTACATTTCCTCACATGTTGTGAAAAGCTTCCTGTGCCATAATGTCCATAAAATAACTATGCGTAAAAAGGATATTCTGTATTATTTTTGTCTATGAAACAACAAATACCGTGAGCAAGAAAGGTCTTTAACAGATTAAAAATAGTCCTGTACTGTTCCAACAAAGACCATTACGTGCAGAACAGTGTTTCTGCTTACCGTCTACACAATTGTTTTTTTCTGTGGCTCACCATTAAATGCCCAGTCGTGGGTGTAATTTGTAGCAGAATATGGGTTGTAGAAACTACCCAAATAAAGAGTTACCCTTTAGGCTTACACCATTCCCTTGTACTTACACTTCTTGCTTAAAGTTTTTGCTTAAAATATCACTTTGCAGTTCTCAAGATTATCAGTGATATTTTTCAACTCAAGATAAGTTAAACGCATTGGGTACTTCTGCTCCTAAAACATACAACAACCACATGGTTCTTGTGACAACCAAGAAGACAAAAATTGAATACTTGCACAATGTTTCTTTGTTTTTCTTCCCCAACAATTTTTCCATTCCTTCAGAGCAGCCAAATGCAATTTTGATTTATTTCTTTCCTCTGGGCTCAAAATCAGTCAGTTACAAAGCCAGGATACATCACCTAAAACTTCTTCAAAGATGTTGCTGACTGTATATTTGCCAGAGGAGGAAAAAAAAATACAAAATTTTGCATATAGAGGCAGTAAAAATATAGAGGAATTATGTTCAACACAAACAAAGAAATTCATCTCTAAAAAAGTTAAAAAGGACTGATGTGTTGAATTCTGACTGCTTATAGCACAGATACATGCAGTTTTAAAAATCTGTTCTTGATATGTAGCATTGTGGAACAATATGTCTACTATTGCTAACCATGGAGAATATATAGCAACTGATGTTAAATTATTGTGTTAATCATCTTTACTATTTAAAAAAATTCTCATTTTCATCTTGACACTTCAACATGTATCAGTAGACCCTGTGGTATCAGATTATAAGAAGAATCTCTAAACAAAGCATTACTTGTGCTTACTTGTCCTTAATGACTGGGATCAAATTCATCCTTTGTAAATCTTATTTATAACACAAAGACAGTGATCAGCTGGGGTTTTTCATAGTAAGGCCTGTAAAGAAAATTGGGTAGGGTAAGGAAGTATTTTCTATTCTGAGGAACAGAGTTTTGCTTAAAATAGTCAAGGAGAGGATCTTTTAAAGCAGTCTTCAGGAGTTACCCAGCCAATTCAGCTGTGGATGAAGGGCTCACTTTCAAACCTCTTTGAAAAATCCCAGAGTTAATTATTAGTGCTTGTAAAATTCTTTGAACCTTCAAGATGTTTTAAAAAAAAAAAAGGATAAGTGCCATGATAGTTTGTGTTAAACACAGCTTCTAAATTATATAAATCACACTTAAAATCCTTAAACAGATTGATCCTGTTCTGGGACTTTTCCCTGTAGGACATATACAAACAGATTTAGTTACAACTGTGGCTGGATAGCATCATCTTACTGAGCAGATCATTGAGAACTACAAAGCAAGAGAGGCTCTGAACTGACCCTGAGGTAAACATCTGAGGGTTTCACCTCACTTTCAGCATCGTGTTTAAAACACACAAATTATATGTTGCATTTAAGTTTTTCTGGTAAAGCTAAATGATTGCACTTAGAGGTCATTTAGGTACTAATAATTCATGGTTTACAAGACTGAGGAGAAAAGCACTGTCCCACATTACTCCTCTTCCTGAAATCAGAAATACCACAGGGAGCTGATGATGGACTGATGATCTCTCTTAGGGTCTACAAGAGTCTAACGAATAATATATAGAATTAAAATTCACATGATCAGGACAAAGGAGAAAAGAGATTACAGAAATAGATTATTTCAAGGTATTGTTGTCCTGTAGCTTAGTTTAATAAAATATCACTTTAAAATATCACATAAGTGAGCAATTTCCCAGTTCTTTTCTGACACCTTGGTTGCTACAAGGGGTATTTATTTGGTAGTGTTTTGAAGGTGTTGGGATGCTTAAACAGCATCAACTTTTTGGCTTTGTCAGTGGCGCAAGGATGCTAACATTGTCATTTGTGTGGAGTGCCATAAAAATCACTGCAGATGAACCAGAGTACAGATAAGCAAAAAAATATTTATGATCAGTGTTACAAAACCAGCAAAAGCCTGTAAAGGTTCCAATTATGTTAGACAAATTCTAGCTATAGTAGGAAAGCCACCGTGTTCTCAAAGCTTTGCTTTCAAGCAGATGATGTAGCCAAAGTGCAAAGGAGAGGCACAGGTTGCAAAGGAGGCAGCTGGCTGAAGTAATTCCTCTTCACATCCTGTCCAAGACCTCAATCAGTATTACCCCTCTGGAGCTATCTTTGCTTTGAATCAAAATGCAGAAAAAGTTCTCCCTGTAAAAAGTGAAAAGAAGCAAAGAATCTTTCACTGCAGGAGTGTTTTCTTTGAAAGCAAACTTATTTGATTTAAACACTTCTGTTTTCTTCATAAACCAGACTGGGTTGAGAAAAATGAACCTATTTGGGACATAAAGCAATAACAGACCTTTGATCACTACTTAAATTAAAACATGATATTTAGCAAATGATGTCTCTTTCCTATGCAAAGGCAACATTTAGTTAATATCTTTTAGCACCATTTAAGGTATTTTCTTTCTGAAACCTGTAGAGGTCTTGTGCTGAATTCCAACCTGAGGGCTTCTACCACAGCAATCACTCTTTATTTCACATATGCTCCCCTCAATATTCTCATGGTACAATTTCCATACTGCCTGCAGTTATATTCTAGAAAACCACACTGCAGATTTTTATGTCTGGGGGCTAAAAGGCTCTTGGATGGTGGCTCATTCTTGCATATGTATGTACACTCTGCATGCAGTGAAAGAGCCATTTGAGCTTCTGTGACTTGTCATTTGTAGCAGTACTGGCTTCTGGGTATAAAAGACAGAATTACAAAGGTTTGCAGTAGGATGTTACTCAGCAAGTACCTTCACTCTAATATCCAGCTCTAGGGAACACTAGTGGTACAGTGAGACCTTTCTCCAGGGAGAGATTGCTGCTAAAAACTGCATTAAGATGCCATGGCTAAGCATTTCCTAGAAAGGCATTATTTTTCTGACTGCATAATTGTTGTTCTTTGTGGCTCAGCTCGTGGATGTTCAAATTTGCCATGCATTCACATATGTGGTATGAGCCCCTGACCTGCCTTTCCTGCAGAAATTCCAGTTTAAATACACATGACCAGTGACCAGTGCGTCCTTATGGCCAAGAAGGCCAATGGGATTCTGGGGTGCATTGGAAAAAGCTCTGCCAGCAGGTCCAGGGAGGTGACCCTGCCTCTCCACTCAGCCCTGGTGAGGCCACACCTGGAGTGCTCTGTGCACTCCTGGGCACCTCAGGACAGGAGAGACATGGAGCTCCTGGAGAGGGCTCAGTGTAAGGCAGCAAAGATGATGAAGGGAGGAAGGTCTGAGGGAGCTGAGCCTGCTCAGCAAAAGAGGACTGAGAGGGGACCTCATCAGTGTCTGTCTGTGTCTGCAGGGAGGTGTCAGAGGGTGGACCAGGCTCTGCTCAGTGGTGCCAAGGATTAGGAGAGGAAGCAGCAGCTAGAAACTGATGCCCAGGAAGTTCCACTTGAACACAAGGAAAAACTTTACTCTGTGTGTGACTGAGTATTGGAAGAGATTGTCCAGAGAGGGTGTTGGGTCTCCCTCTCTGGATATATTCCAGAGCTGTCTGGACAAAATCCTGTGCCTTGTGCTTTAGGACAGCCCTACATGAGCTCAGAGGTTGGACCAGATGCCCCACTGTTGTCCCCTTCACCTTAATCCATTCTGTGATTCTGTGACAGTAAATCCTGCAAGCTACCTACCACAAGTGTACTACCTGAATTATTTTTTTCTTGAATTTTATGTACTTAATTGCAGACAGTTATTAAAATGATGACAATTAGTTGAAGGATTGTACTTTTCTAATCCTTTTTTGGTCCTAAAATTGGATGATAACATAATAAGAAATAGAGTTTGTCCTTCCTATTACTTAAATTTGGAAAAATGTTTAACTTGAAGAAAAATTGTTGGTGTTTTGTTCATGAATGGACTGAAGTCCTTCTCAAGAAAAGTGTGCCCATATCACCAATTCATATTATCTTTTTCACTTAAGTTTGTTAGTGTAGTTTGCTCTGGGCATCTATCCAGCCTGTACACATAGTGTTTCTTCAGAACTTTGTGTCACTACAAAGGCACACTTAGATAAGTGCAAACTGGATAAATTGATATAGCATTATAACAAGCCATCATAAATTGAATAGTGACCACAACAAAAGAGGAAATTGTGTGCTTAAATTAGAATAAGATTCACTTTTTGCATTTACAAATAACTTACCACTCTTCTCTTAAACCTTAGTTACTCTCCCTGTTATAGGAAATTCTTGGAGTTTTGTTACTGAAACATTTACACAGTGGCAAATTATTTACAGGCTCCATTCCATTCAGCATAAGCACATCAGGGGACAAATCCTGCCTCTGTAGCAGTCAGGGCAGAGGATGTAGGAATTTCAGCCCCCTGCAGCCCAGAGTCATTTTGCTGACTTCACTGTAGCAATATTTCACACAGTAATGTTTGCAAATGAAGGTAAGTTTTTTGAGTGATGCTGGAAAATGAGGCAACTAAAATGTTCTAAATCACTCTGGGAAAAACTCTTGGTTTTGAAAATAAGTGTTTACTTTAAAAATACATCATCAGAACCTAGCTATCAGGGGAGGTAAATACAAAGTTACAGAGAGAGTAGAAAATATTCTAGTAGAAATGATAACTAGAAATTATAATACCTAAATTATTAATACCTAAATTACTACCTAAGTTAGTTATCTTTGACTATACCTATGATTTAATAGTGTAAAACACAGTGGTGTTAATATTTCTTCCCCCAAAAAATTTATAATCTAAGTATAGAAAAAGAGTAATACTTGAATAGTAACTGAGGAACTTTGTGTATTTCTGGGCCAGCTTGGTCACTGTTGTATTGAGCTCAGTTATCTCCTATGGACTGCAAGTCTAGGTTAAGTGAAGTCTGTGAAAGAAAGGGAACAGAAATGTTATAAATGCCTGAGATATTTCCCCACTTTGTAAATACTTTGTGGCCAGACCATTCTGTTTTCAAAGTCATTGATAATTTCAATCTGGAAAGTATTTTTCCATGAGGCTGAGTTCTCATGATGTTCCACAAGACTAATTTACACTTTACTCTCTGATATGCTGCACTGGCCAAGACTTGATTTATTTATCTTTTCTTTATAACTATTAGTACCAAGTGGTTTTGACATATATGATTGCTTCTAACAACATGGGCAAATATTTCTTCAACTTGAAGAGAGAATAAATATAACCAGATTCTATATCTCAACTACAGTGCTGTTGTAATACTGCAACATTGGTGCCTGTTGTTTTGGTGTAGCAAAAATCCAGCCTGAACAGAGCCTGTCTGGTTTTCTGTTCCAGTTACAGAACTGCAGATGTTAATTTATTAACTTGGAAGTCAGTTCTCAACCATTTCCAGATTTCTCCTAAAGGAACAAGCAGGTGATACTGGACACTGGTGGAGCAAAACAGTGGTGGTGAGAGCAGTAAAATAATGCAATTTATGACCTGCCTTATGACTTAGATAGAAAAGGCTTGTGCAGCCCAATATCTTTCTGCTTTTTCATGCATTTCCCTCATCATTAAGAGGCTTTGCTAGTAGCCACCAGAAAATAAGGCCAACAGATAGTGAGTACCTCAGCTTTCTCCATGGCCCAGGGAAGCAGATCTCCTATTTCCTTCTGAAAAGGATCCACCTTTTCTCTAGTCTTCCTTTTATTCTCACCCTACTTAAAGAAGCTTTTCTTTCTTTCCCTTGACATCCCTGGTCAGATTTTATTTTATACAGACTTTAGCATTCCTAACCTCATCCTTCCCTGCTTGGACAATTTTGAGTTTTGACAGAAAGCCAAAATATTTTAAAATACAAGTGGTTCATTTATTGAATGTGGATATCTAAATATGTGAACATCTAATAGATATTTTGTATAGGCAAAATCTAATTCTTAGTGGCCTTTAGGTTTTATACAGTCCTCCTGATTATTTCTTATGAAACTAACTTCAGAGAGGTGGAGATTTCATGCTGAGATGTAAAAAGAATAGCCACTGATGAAGGGTATACTGCAAACAATACCTTTGCCTTATTGGTATTTTATTGCTCACCTGTGTTTATAGAGATTTTTCTGCTTTTCTTCTGAAGTAGTTTGCAAAAGGTCTTACTGTATTGCTCGTCGAGTTAATGGGCTTGCTTAATCATCATGGTTTGGTGAGCAACAAAGGGAACTGCATGTGTCCCAATTTATACTGCAAATGGAACAAATGTCTTCTGTAAGTATAAAAGGATCATTTCTTTTAAAGAATAAAGCCCTTTGAAACCAATTAATAGTTGACCTACATAGTAATGCACATATCTCCATGTTTTTCTCTCTTTTTTTTTGTTTTTGTGGAAGTCATTTTTCAGTAGCAGAAAAAGAGTAAATAAGTATGTGTGATCATCCACTTCTACAACAAAGATTTTGAGGTTAAATATTCAAACATTTTTGCACCATTTCTATAAAATTAAGTGCATTTCATCTTTTTAACCTGCTGCAACTGTAGCTGAAGAAAACAGCCTGCAACAAATCTTTCCCTACCTAACAGTTTCCTTGGTGTCTTTGTGCAGTTTACAATGGCCAGAGAGAACTTGAAAACACACAAACTGATCCTTTAATTCTAAAGATCCAAATCCCCAAAACATTTGTCTAGCTGGAAGCATTTTCAGTCTGTGATTCTTCAGCACACAGGCAGGGGAGTTATATGGAGGCTCATAGGGAGCAGCACCGTTCCTGCACAACATTTTGTTTGTTGCAGCATCCTTATATCATTACCATCCTTGCTTATAACTCCTGATGTGTGTCATTACTATTCTTGCTTACAACTCCTGATGTGAGAAAAGAAACTTGGAAATATGAATTATGGATTTAATAAAAACATAGTATGTATACTGGGACAGAAGCAGTGTGTTAAAGGGATAGCAACTGTGCTGTTTCGTTCAGTGGCTGCAAAATCAACGAAACCAGAACAAGAGGGTCCTAACATTTTATTGTAAATGGACCATGGAAGAACAGTAGATGGTGAGATTTTGGCTGACAGGTGTGCTCTGTATGGCTAATTAAAAGAAAGCGCTCTCAGTCTACTCTAAAATGTGAGGGTTTGTGTTGATCTCACCTTCTAAACAACTATAATTCCTGAGATGATCATAACAGACTGTACTCATGCTAGAGAAGTCTAATGTTAGTCTCTTCCTGAAGGGTTGTTTTTTTTTTTTTTTTTAAATTAGAAAAATAAATATGTGCTAAAAAGTTGAAACCAGGCTTTAACACACACATGACAAGGAAAGTAGGCTGATGAACAAAAATATCTGCACTCTTTACACAGAGATTAAAAGTCTCAAGCATAATGAGGAAAATTAAAGACTGAACCAAAAGTCACACTTCAAAACACTACAGAGGAGAGGAGAAAGGTTAGAGAATAATAGTGGCACATTCCAGTGTTGGTCAGGAATAGAGACTAGAAACAGAAAGTAAAATTCTAGACATCAAAGTCATGAAGTTCTGTGGCATTTGTCCAATGTGAAAAGGGGAGGACAGTCCCTCAATTGCTTTCAAAACTGAGGTTATTGCATTTACAGATGAGCTACATACTTGCCAGAACTGGCAGGTAACTGACACCAGTGGTCTAGTCCTACATACCAACAAGAAAAAACAAAAGTGCTTCTGTTTTCCACCAACAGTCCTTTGATCCAAAATTTATCTCCTTCTGCCTGTTGAACCCTGATTGGGTCTGATGAATGTTTTTGGTACTAAATCCCATCACCATTTTCACAGTATCTTTGTACTGCTTTCAAGCACCTGTTAAATGAGTGACTCAAAAACAAACCTTTTACAGAGATCAGAGATGTACAGATGAATGTAATTAAGAAGGCACCTCCATTCAGAAGGGGAAGGAAATTTATGGATTGGCATTATAGGCTGAACAACCAAATCATTATTTTCAGCATTGTATGTAGGGATATGAAAAATGATATGGCCCTTGTACAAGTTAAACCCTAAGTACCTAAATAGTACTGTACAAATCCATACTCTTTGTTCTGCCCATTTGTAGACAGGTGACTACCCACAGAATAAACTGGTGCTTTCCTCTCAGCTTTCCTCTTGTCCTGCTGATAACATTCTTTGTTCAGTAAATGGAGCCATATTTTACAATTAGACTGCAGACTTCCCTTGATTTCAAAGGGATGCAGCACTGCCAGCTTTGTATTTGCATTACATCGCCTTCAAACACAATTTTTGGATCACTGCACCCTGGGCTTATTTTCACTTTGAACCATTGTCTTCTCATTTACCCTTCCTAATATTATCTGTAAATTATTCTTTTGGCATTTTGTGTTATATGAAACCATTACTCGCTGTCAGTGATTTCTACCTGACCCAACTGCCTTGGCAGACATTTACTGCTCTGTCTCTATATGACTGTCTTCTACACTGGATTATTATTAAAATTAAATAATAGTATCTTCCATTGATACATCAACTATAAGATGCCTATACATGATTTCATCTGTATCAACTGCAGAGGCAAAATGTAATAATTATTTCACAGACTACAGCAATGCTTTTTAATATTTCAGGGCATCTGCTTTCAACCTGCAGACTGTGTGATGCTTTTGAGACCCTCAGAAAAGTTAACTGAGAAAAACTAACACATTTTCCAGGTTGATATTCCCTACATAGATATTTGTATATCAACAGTGATATTTTCTTAGAGGTCCATAAAAGGATCCAGCACCACTGGTTTAACATGACAAGTTAAAATGAAGGACTCATCAAGTAGGAACTGAAGGAAAGTGCTTATGTAGCCAGTGGAAATAAAATAAAATTTTAGTGAATACTAAGCCTGTTCTGTGAGGAAACCATAAAGGATCTCGAAAGGCTGAACTGTTCTAAAAAATTCCATTTAAATTTCTTCCAGAAGCCTGTGCCACCAGTAGAAATATGCTTCATAATACCTTTTTTTTTGCCAGCAGGAATTCCTGTATGCCAAGACAAAACAATTTTGGATTACCTCCTTAAAATTTCTTCCAAAATTAAGGATCAGCTGGAAGGTTTCTTAAAAAACAAGAGAGAAGTTTTTACACTCTTGTCCTGTGCAATAGCTGGTTTATAACATTGAAACATATGTGTAAATCATTAACTGCTGCAAGTTCAAGTCTTGAAAACTCCTACCTCCTTCTAAACTAAGATGTAAACCCATGTCACATACTCTCCACTCTCCCATTCTGAGGTGGTTCATGGAAAAGTAGGGAAGTGATAGGATGAACACAGAGTTTCTTCATCCAAGATAGTCCAGGACACAGAGTTTGTCACACTTGTTTTAGGCTCATCATTCCAGAGGGAAGTATCACAACACAATGTTTACTTGATTTTGGAAATCTGACCTCCTTTTTACAACTTACTGTTTCCCTTCTGCTTGCAAACCTAGGAAGACATGAAAATTTGTCTTTCCAGCAGCAAGTGAAAAAAACCTGTATAGGGCCTATGTTCAAACTATTAGTGCTCTTGCAACTTGGCCTTCTTCAAAATCACTCAGGAAAAAGAGCTGCTGCTGAATACATCAAATCTGGTGCATTTCAATAAAAACCACCAAGGCCTTCAAGTACAGATGAGATATTTTGATGCATGTTTCCTTAAAAATGTGAGGGACTTGAAAATCTCAGAGGGGAAAATCAGCATCATGTGTTGTGGCCGTTGCTATGGTAACTACACTTTTTGCTTTTATTCAATAACAGTGTGAACTAGCTCTAAAGCCTGTGCAGCAACATGACCTACTGAAGACTAAATTACAAGGGTTCTACATACTTATGCACACTCTCTTTTTCCTTACATTTTGCCCAAGAATAAATGGATTTTAGCATAAAACTAAAGATCCTGATCAGCTAAATTCTTTGTAGTACTTGCTGTGCCTCTCACTTTGTAGTTCATAAAAATAAGAGGGAGTCAGTTATAGAAAAGTAAGGAGCTCTTTACCAATCCAAAACATTTTTTTAAATTTCTTTTTAATAAGTAGGGAAAGCTTGATTTTCCAGCATAGCAAAATTCCCTTGCATTTAGTTGTATTTTTCTTCAAGATTTAAAAAAATTATCCAGACTGAAGCCCTGCAAGATGCATAACAACATTCTCTCAAATGTTGATTAGTAAATATTTTTTTTTATTAATACATAATTTGTCTCATACTAACACATATAATCTCCACTTGATATTGGCTCCATTGAAGACTGGGCACACACCCAGAGAAAAGAAGAGCTTCTAGAAAAAACCTGCATTGCATTGTGTAACTTAAAAACTTTTTTTGATCTGCTGGTCTTTCAGAAGCTGGAGGAAGGGAGGAGAATGGCAGTGCAGCAACTGAGATACAGGTGTTCCCATAAACAAAAAACTTAAAAAACCAATTATCTTTTGTGTTCTATTCTGTAAAAGGATAAGCAGCTCAAGTTTTGTCAGCAAGGACTTTCCAGGGATTCCAAGAACTTCGTTTCCATTTCTCCAGAACATTTTTGAGAGGACAAATGAGTACAGAAAGATAATCAAATCTCTCTCTAGGGGAGGAATTAAGCAGGAAGCAGCTTCTGATGCTGACATGGTTAGTGAGAAATGTTTGAATCCCAAATTCCTGTAATATGTATTTTCATCCCAGAGCTGACCAAAAAAAAAAAAATTCAGAAGTGGTTTTCATTTTTTCATTTCCTTCTTGCAAAACATTCCTAGGGCCATTCCAAGCCATTCTATCTCTCACACTTCTGAAACATTTGATGTGCATCTGTTGAGCTGCTCCAGTCAAGCCAGGACTACAGCCAATTTTCCCATATAGACCATCATAACACAGAAGCTTGGTTTATTGAACATTATTTATGACAATACCATCAAGAGCTTAGTTGATCAAAAGGGTTCTAATGCTCAAATCTTCCATATTTCAGAGCCTGGTTCCCTCAGACATCAGTGTTCCAGTTGTGTAGTAGATTTCTAAATATTTCTAAGCTTTTTGCTTAAAATAGCTTCTGAAAGAAAATATGCAGAAAGTGACTACTGAAGGAAGAGCAGACATCCTGTTTAGAAGAGAGCACAGAATAATCTTGGTTACCTGTAGATTTTCCAACTAGAAAATCACAGCGCCTCAAAGGGAATTTGAACACAGATGTATGTACAAGGTACTGTCACAGTAATTTACATTACTACATTTCCTCCACTTTAATCAATTGCATTTTTTTCTGCATTAAGAAAAATACATTTTTCCCTACTGTTTTCCTATAATTCCTTTATTTAAGGCTCTCATTGCTTCTCCTCTCTGTGATTTGAATTCAGACACAGCGCTGGCAGCAGCAGAGTCCTGTAGCTGGTGTGTGCAGGAGGCACAGTCAAGAATGAAGGTGTAAAATGTGAAGTTATGTCCCAGAGGTTTGCCTACCTTGCTGCAACGCCTTATAAGATGATCTGTAAGAGGCAGAATGCTTTACATAAACTATTTCCCCTCCTCCAAACACCATTATAGTTTCCCTTCTCTCTATTTTCCACATGCCACTTTCACCATGGCAGAATCTGAGCACCTTCCCATAGTGCATGAGATAATATGAGCAACATCTGTCGCAGGTGGTTCGCTCTTTATCTCATCTTCTCCCCAGAGAGAGCTCTGTGTGTAGTGGATAGGAATATAAATAATAGATTTTTCCTCACTTAGTCAAACCAGGGGAGAAAAAAAAAAAAGGTTTTACAGAGACTGAAATTTGTTTGGTTGTTTTTCCTAAGTGAATTGTTAAAAGGAAAGTCAGTGGCATATGAAACTTTCTATTCAGCTTCAGGTGAAACGTTTTGGTTTTGAAGAAGAGACAAAAGAAATGGGAAATGAAAAGTTGGATTCATATAACTTTGTGAAGAAGACACTGGCAATGCAAAAACCTGTTTGTGCTAAGCAACTTAATGATTATAATAGCCCAGAACATGACATACTTAAGTCACTGCACATCTGGGTTCCAGATGATGCTCATTCACTAATTTAGCAATCCTAATAGGAGGAAGTGAAAGGTCTTTTCCTTGGAACTTATGACATTTTCTTAAGACAGGATATCCCTTTGCTTGTGATTTTTACAAGGAACGGTTCTTTTGCTTTCCATCCAAAATACTGAGTAATGCATTAAAAAATTTCAAGATGACAAGAATCACAGTTATTCTGTGCATATTTTATGGTGTTCCAGAATTCATATTTGGAAGGAATAATTATGGTTTTAGATAAATACTATTTATCTCCTACCTTTGACTTAGTCTTCAGGAGTTCTTACATTATTGTAATTTTTTAAAAAGCATTTGCTTGCTAGTAAATAATACTTTACACTATTTTTCAAGTTGTACTGTTACATTATGGTTTTTATTATTTCCTAGGCTCTAAATCAAAGAATCTCCTCACAGGGTGAATTCTTCCTAGGAGGGATTTTAATGCCAGAGAGGATCAGGGATGATATAATTAGCACACCTTGGAATTCCATAAGCTGCACTGATTTACACCTCCAGCCAAGTGACACTCTGAAATGCAGGAAATTGCTTCTTAATATCAAAACCAAGGAGCTCTCTGGGCAGTGGAGCTAATGAAACCTTTTTTTCTGATGAACTTCCTTGTGTCTTTTTTCTTTATTCCTTCTTTGACTCCAACACTGACATCTCCAGCTCTGCCCTGTATCCCTTGGATATTTCCATGAGTAAACATGAGAGGAAGGCTAAGGCTGGTTGGGACCTCTTCATGTGCCCATTGCTGTGGGCAAAAAGAATATTTACCAGCTGAGCCCTTTCTGCTTTTTTTCTTACTAATTTGAACCTAGGTCTTCTATTTGATTGCTGAGAGTCACACAGATCTAATTCTCTTTTAAATAACAGTGTTCCTGACAAATTTTGGTTGAAAGCAACCAGTGTGATCAAAGTTTGTTGGGGTGAGGCAACCTAACAGCTGGATAAACTCAATTAAATTGATTATTCTTGCATTGGAAAGTAGTCTATAAAGGGAAATTATTTCAACTGAACCACTTCCAAGCTAATCTATGCACAAAAAACAAATGTCAGGATGTCAGGTGCATATTTGTGGCATTGGAGGTTATAATTTTTAGGGTTTCATTTTTGAAACATTAGTATCACTTGAGCACCCAAAAAAACTTTATTAAACTCAGCTTTTATTCTATCTAGTTTAAAATGACAGGTATGAGAGCACCCTGCCTTGATATACTGAACAAAAAACCAAACATCACCACAATGTGCTTCCTTGTATTGATGTTCAGTTTTCAGTTCTTCTGTTAAAAAAAAATTAGAAAAGAGAGAAAAAGTTAAAAAAAGGGGGGGGAAAGCAGAAGCTATATCAATATATCTATCCATAACTATCTTTCAAATTAAGCACAACTCAAATTCTGGCAACTAGATGAATATAGCACTTGTCTTGAATTGGAAAGCAAGCCCATCATTGTAAACGTACTTCTCTTCTGAAAGAATTCCATTTTCCCCTTTCCAATGTGAATTTAGTGGAACTGTGTCACTCCAGGCTGCTCCCTCAGTCATAAATCTCTCAGGTCACATCTGATTTCTGTTCTCCATTTTCCAGTTCTGTATTTTTCTGCAATTTAATAGTAAAAATGTTTTCTCACTTTGCTGAGAAAAAGGATATTTATTTACAAGGAAAACGTCTGTTATTGCTGTGTTGCAATCATTAGCAATGCCTAGATTCTTGCCCCCCTGACTAGGATGTCTGGAAAGAGAAAGGGTGATGCAGGACACATCCTGACCATGTCAATCCAAATACGTTTTAATCTCCCTTCTGTCTCTCTGTCTTTCCTTGGGGTTCATGATTGCAGTGCCTCAGAAAAATGGGGAGCTGATTTTATTTTTTTTTCTAATTTTTTCCCTATAATTACTGCATATTTTTCATGGCAGAGAGATGGTTACTCCAAAAAAATAATGTCACAGAAAAAAATTTGATGTAGCAGAATTTTCCTAAAATATTTTTAACCTTTTTAGCAGCCTGTGTATTCCCCCCATAGAGACCTTGTCATTACTCAGTACATTCTAGGATGTAGAAACAAGGATTATATTCACTCTGGATAACTGAGATGTGTCTGTTGTTAATAAATCCCATTTGAAAATACAGAACTCTCTAAATCTTTGTGAATCCAGCATTTGGATATAGTCCTGGCTGCTCTCAGATCAACACCTTTAAACTGCTGTGTTAAACCAAATATAAATGATGGTTTCATACTCACAAATAGAAGGAGTCCCAAGTGTACTTTTGTTTTTACCCCCATTTACATTTTGATTACAGAAAAACATAATTTCCAGTGTTAACATCAAATATCCTCAAGCAGTATAAATCTTAATTACTGTATGCTAGAAGTAGCACTAACAAACACACGAGGCACTTTACAAGGACCAAGTGTGTCCCTACGTACACGTAAAGAATTTCAGCAATTCCTTACCCATGGTTAACAAGACCTAAATCTGCTTAATGGTGAGTAATCTCTAGGAAGCTATATAACATGAATAATTATTCAGAATTCTTCTTTTTACAATGTTTTTTCCTGAAAACTTTCACACCAGATCCAACTTCTGGTGAACTAATGATCTGTGAGTGACACTCGTCATTTAAAATTATTCACAGAGCAGCTTGGGCTGAAGTTGTGAGTCTGGATGATCCTGGATGCTGTGAACTCAGGTGCAGAGATGCTTCAAAACTGTTCAGCAGAAATACAACACCAGCTCATTTATGCAGGGGAAAGCTTCAAGGGAAAGGCACTTGGAATGTTTTAATCAGAGTTTGTGTTTCTGCAGGCAGAGAATGCAGATAAAACAGCACTGCAAATGAGAGTTGTCCCTCGTCATCTTAACAGCAAAAGTGGCTGAAACTTCACTTGGCTTAACTAAACTTCCTCGAACCCATCAGCTAGAAATAAATGATAAAACTAGAGTTTCAAATTCCCTTCTAATTATTTTGCATTTCTTTTTGTTGGGAGGGCAATATTTGCATCTTCTGGATTGGCAGGCAGTATGACAAGAAAGTGACAGCAGAAAGCCAAACAGACAAAACAGTATATACGTATATATTTTTTAAAAGTTTCTAATACTTTTTATTATTTTTTAATTTTACATTGACCTAGAGAAGTAGTTAGCAGCAATATTTTTGTCCTCAGTTAACTTCTTTGGGCCAACAGTGTCTGGTTGCAAGGAATGACAAACTCTGTTTTATTTTAAGTAATTTCTGTGCAGTCCAATGGATGTCGATTAATCACCATAAAAGATTTTTTCTGTGTTTTTCAGCACCTTAAAAAGAACTAAAGCTCATAAGGACTTCCACAAGAATTCCTAAGAATTTTTAGCCATTTTAACCTTTATTGGCAGCAGACAGAACACACTTCTCTGCTCCAAAGATTTTCAACACCTCACTTAAAATAACAAATTGTCCTCTTCTGCTCTGGGATACCCAGCCTGATATAGGGATAAATTGCTGCTTACAACCTGGGGACATTTATTTTCTTTCTTTGGCCTAATCCACTGCCAATCCTGTCATTATTATTCACTGCAGAAAATGTCACAGCTAATGTACTGTACCACCATGATTTTAATTCAAAATTACTGTATGGACACTTCTTTACTACAGGCTATATATCCATACACATAAAGTCTTTATCCATTCATATACAAAAAATGAGTTCACTGAAGCTTCTTGGGTACTTAGAGAAGAATGTCTTTTCAGGATGAAATACTCAGAAATATGTTAAATTCTTCCAAATTCCCCTCCAGCACAGAAATGTATTCCTGCCATGTGGACAGCCATGGTGGGGCTCCAAGAATAAAAAACAGTTTTGCAGAGACAAAGACTTGGTATCAAGATGTCTTGACTGTGCACATCTAATACAAACTAGAGTCTACATATATATTTAAATTTCTGATTGTTTTAATGAATCAGCATCACTGCATCATTACCAGCAGGCAGTCAAAATCAACAGTGGCTAATACTTCAGGAATTTTTGACATTTTGGTAATAAAATTTATGAAAACAAATGGGAGAAATCTTCTTGGCACTGTCATATTTTCTGGAAAAATCCCCTTGCCCAGGATTCTTCTCCTGGGAAGATGAGAAGCCTCAGAGAAATAGGAAAAAATTATCTCATTTGCTTCTCCTGTGTTTTGCTGCTTTGGAAATTGTTTATCCAACATGTGAATTGTTTTTACTTAGTGACCAATCATGATCAGGCTGCGTCAGGGCTCTGGCAAGTCATGGGTTTTTTATTAGTATCTTGTTAAGCCTTCTGCAAGTATCCTTTCTCTATTCTTTAGTATAGTTTTAGTATAGCATTCTTTAATATATAATGTCATAAAATAATAAATTAGCCTTCTAAGAACATGGAGTCAGATTCTCAATTTCTGCTTTGTCCCGGGGACCCAGCAAATACCACAGCTTCTGAAATGTTTCTTTCAGGTTTTGTTGATCTCTATTTGTAATTTAGAACTGGAGAAGCTAGAATTAGGTTTCTATATTAAAAATCTCAACTAAGCAGAGAGATTTAAGGAAGATCTTTAATTTTTTCCCCCTGTTCTCAGCTCTCACCAGTCCAAGGAGGGGTTGCCTGCCTAGCAATTCTCAGGGTCAAGTGCTAAGGCAAGAAGGTTTCCATTTTGTGAGCAAGCTTAATGAACTTAATCGTGTGCTTTGTGTCCATCCATCCCATCCTGCCCACGAGAGAAAGGAGCCTGCAAAAATCTGTCTTTAGCACTTCCTGCAGCAGCTCCTAGGCTAATCCTTAATGGCTCATCATTTAATACCTGCTCTGCTGGGGGATTTGATGGCCATTACAGCAGCTCTTTGCTTGGCTACCTTGTGGCTCAGCCTGAGCTTTGCACAGCTTGGCAGCTCCATCCCTGCCCGGGAGAGAACCAAGCTCTGCCTGGTCAGGCCTGAGGTAACTCAATAAGGGAGTGAAACACTCTGGTGCACCAGGCTGGATAACCATATGGCTGGGTTTGTATCTCAGCGAGGGCAATCACAATTTCCTCTGTATCATTTCCACCAGAAGATATAATAAATTGGCTTGGGATTGCTCACCTTGAGAAGGCGATCCAAGCTCTCACTCTGTGAGGGAGTGCAAAACTAAGCAAAACTGCAGCTCTGTTTCATTACCAACATCTTGCTCAGCTCTAATATTAAAACATTTTCTTCCTGCTTTTATCTTTCAGTTGTCACCTTCCCTAGCAAGGCACCATTTTCTTTCATCAGGGCTTTAGAAACAGTGCCAATTTGTTTCCACCTCCTCTCTGTGCAGCTGTGATCTTTAATCCCTGGTATCAATCTCTTTTTCTGTGGTTCCTGCCTCACTCTGTAACCCTTGAAGCCTTGGAGCAAATGAGTCTATTTTTGTCCCTGGAGATTTGAGGGCAGATAACACAGTTATTAGAGACATCTTTTTCTTGCTCTGATAATGATGATCTGCCTTCAGTAATTTTTCTGTGTCTAAACTGCCAGTGTGGCTGGAGGAGCACTGACATGTTTTTCCTGGGTGTGTAGATTACTACTTTCTCCTTCTCCCCCCCACCCCTTTTTTCTTTCTTTTTTTTTTTTTTTTTCTTTTTTCCCCCCTTCTTGTCTCTGATATATTTATTTATTTCAATTTTTGTTTCATTCAATCCCCTGGTATGACTGATCCATTCATGTGTAATTTATAGCTGTCAACATTTACACTAGGCTGCTCAAATTTATTGCTGACCACTGATATGGCTACAATTTCATTTTGGCCAAATACCTTAAGATCTCCCACATTCCCACAGTGCATTTCTTATACCAGTGCCCCAGGAAAGAAATCCCCTCTGTAGCATTTGTGCAGCTTTCCTGGATTGTGGCACAGAGACAGAGAATGAGTTTGGACACTCTGGGAATGACCTATTACCCTTTTCTTTCTCCTAGGATCATAGCTGAGCATGAACTGAGGAAGGAGAAGGTGTTTCAGGTAATCACAATTCCAAAATTTATAATGCCAGAGGATGAAATCCACATTTGCAAAACCCTGCAGGCAACTCGTGCAATCTGGAGGACATGAGGTATGTGATGTGATGGATGGAATGTATGTGATCCATGAGGTCCAAGTGAAAATCTTCATTTAATATTCAAACAGCAGCACCATGAATTATCTTCGGCTTTGGAGGCTGAGCTTTGGCTTGCTCTCTCTGCCCACTGATGACAGAGGTTTTGTTATGAAAAGATAAAAGAAAAAAAAAATCCAGAAAATAGGAACTCTTTTGTGATGTAGTTTCCAATACCAGGCCACCAAAAACCTGATATGTTTTGAATCAAGCTGGCTGCTTAAATACTTTTTACAGAACTCTGCTTGGTTTTGTTTGTTTTTAATTTTTTTCTCTACATTTTCACAATCTTTTGTAAATCTAGATGTGCTTGGCTCAAAAAAAAAATCAACTCTTGAGGAACACTTGCTTTCTGAAAAACACATTCTCAGTTTTCACTCCAAATATGGTTAATTAGAAGTTCACTTTGTACCTTGAAAAAGTAACATTGTTTAGGGTCATATCCTTTAATACCTTTTATTTCTTGTGTGTAAAATTAGCACCTCACTGGAACAAGAACTTAATGAAATGGTACGAGTAAATGGTAAATGAGGGAACTGAGTTGGGTAGAAAAGGGAAATTTCAATCAGGCAAAAATTATTCTTAAGAATATTTAAGACATTGAAAGAACCCAGAGAAGCACATTTCTGGAGAAAAGGCTCAATCAGTGCTAACATCTGAGATCTCCTGCCTGGAACAGTCCTTTGGTTCCAGAGACAGAAACAGGTGTCTCATAGACTTCACTTTTTCTGAGTTAAAGAACACACAGCATCTTAATCTTTTAATCATGAAATCACTAAAAATAATTGTATCCTCTAGTAATGTAACTTTTTGTTTATTAATGCCTTTTGTCAGAACTCAAACTTTGGACCTTTTAAATTTTTATTTCCTAACTCCCTATGTCAGAGAAAATGAAATGTTGTTTTTTTTTTTTTTTCTCACATCCAATTGCTTACATCCAATAACTCTTTCAACAATGGTTCTTCACTCATTGTTTGGCTGGGAGTGGAATTTTAATTTCCTAATCATCTGAAGTGAGCTGTGATGTTCAGACTTCATTTCAGTTATCTCAGGAATTTAGTGGGTTAAGAACATTTGTGTCTCAGTGGGATGCACAGCTCCTGACTCACATTATGTAGCGTCACAGCTGGATTACTGCCACTTTATGTTTGCAGCCTTCCTTGACCAGGCATCCTCTAAATCCCTGGTTTCCACAAAATTCAGCACCTAGAACAGCCCCTTGCATACATTGGCTTATCACATGGAGGTGGAGGATGCTGCACAGGCTTCCTCTAAATGCATAATTACTTTTACAGTACTTGAATACTCTTCAAATCTTGTTTCCATCTCCACTTACCTCCCTGAACAGCTGATCAGTCACTGTCCTTGTAATTGAGACTAGTACTTGCCCTTTCTTAAAGATTTTATTTTTTTTAAATTGAGCTACTTCCCATAAGAGCTATGAGAAACATAATTTTTTGAGCTTTTTGGGTGGTTTATTTTGGACGCCTTGTCTTGACTTCTCTAGCAGAATTTCTGCTTAATTGTAATGTAGTTTAAGTGTATAATGCCATGTGTTGCTTCTGCATGAAGTGTGCTATATAAATGTAAATCAGCTAATTAATTCATAACAACAAGTATTATAGCAACACATTGACTGTCATGCTCTGCAGTTTTCCAGTTGAACACTGTGTATATGCTTTGTTAGTAGAGGAATTGCAAGCAGGAGGGTTAATAATTTTAAATCTAAATAGTCTTGGCTGTTTATACAGCCTACACAATTGTCTATCTGGAGCCTGTACAGATAAAGAGGCCAAAGTTTCTACTCAGCGCTGGTTCATTACATCATATAAAGGTTTGGGTTGAAAGGGACCTAAAAGATCATGTCTTTCAACCCCCTCTGCCATAGGCAGGGACAAAATTGGTGACATTTGGTGTAAATGTGGGAGAAATCACCTGATTTGGATGCTTTCAAACATCACCTGTTTATGAAATATGGAAAACAACTCATTTTCTTCTCTGAAAGGTACCCAGAGACACCTATGGATAAATTGACTTTTGTAAGTGGAAATACTGAATATGATCTAAATTCTCAATAAATCACTCTGAGTTCAGCTTTGTCATTCATCGTAACAGAATGTTATAAAAATCAGCAAAACTACACTAAAATTACTCCTCTATGTCTAAGCTGCTTCTAAATCCAGTTTATCTACAAGATCTAAAATTCTCTGGAGTTACAGCAAGCTTTATGTAAGCCAGTATCTGACTGATACAAAACATGGCCCCCTCCAAGACAAGGCTGCATGTTGGTAGCTACCAGCATGAATTACCAATCTCAGAAATGCAAAAGTTTTATTTAAAACTATTTAATTTTAAGCTACTCACTTCAAAGACAAAAGATTCCTTGAGTGCTTGCAATTTCTTTCATATGCATCCAGTGTACCACGAAATCTTTGGGAATGCTGCTGTGTTTGCACTAAGGATCACAGAATCAGAATGGTTTGGGTTGGAAAGTACCTTAAAGCCCATCCAGTTCCAACCCCCTGCCATGGGCAGGGACATCTTCCACTATCCTAAGTTGCTCCAAGCCCTGTCCAGCCTGGCCTTGGACACTTCCAGGGATCCAGGGGCAGCCACAGCTTCTCTGGGCAACCTGTGC